>JBCJKH010019822.1:39012-57234 GCA_039877255.1 Loriculus beryllinus
ATATCCAATCTAAACCTCCCCTGTTTAAGTTTGAACCTGTTACCCCTTGTCCTGTCACTACAGTCCCTAATGAAGAGCCCCTCCTCAGCATCCTTATAGGCCTCCTTCAGACACTGGAAGGCTGCTATGAGGTCTCCACTAAGCATTCTCTTCCCCAGGCTAAACAGTCCCAACTTTCTCAGCCTGACTGCCTGGGCCATTTTATGAAAGCTAACATTTGTTGCATTGCATACTCAATTATTCTTGTGCTTCAAGACATTAAACTGTACCTTGCCTTGCTGAAAAATAAGCTGGTTTTACTTCATGTCATAGTGTTGTGACACTGAGATAGGTTCAGTATAGTTAAATAAATAACATGTAAGGGAAAGAGTACTTTTAATTTAAAAAAAACTAATTCAAGCTTAAATAGACAATTTTTAAGTACTGATTTCTAAAAGTCATCTATTTTCCATTGTGTAATTTCCTTTTCATTAACAGAAATGTGAGCAAGGGGAATAAGACAGATAAAAGCTGCCCTGAGCCCACACATTTATGAGTTTAAGGCTTGTTGACACATCAGACCATACCCAGGAGCAAAACATAGAGTCTAAGAACTGAGCCCAGAACAAACACACGTCGGATAAAAACTCTTTTCCTTTGCATTTTGAAGCTGTGACAAAGGTCTCCACAATCAGGTGTGAGAGAGGGAAGACAAAGAGATATGCACAAGGAACCTTATCTGAAATTAAGTAACTGTGCTTGTGGAAAGAGGGAAACCAAAGTCTCTTACAGCAGTGTTTCTTCGTTGTTGCTGATTATAATTAAGCGCTGAATCAGGACATTCCTTGAATATTTGACAAAAAGGATATAAGCAAGTAAGAGGCACTTGAGAACAGCTAAAGCACCAGGAAGTGAAAAAAACCTCCAACATCATAAGGACTTTTTAGAAGTCAATAGCCTAAAATCCACCAAGGACTGCTTGAAAAAGAATTGATTTGTTAATTTCTAGCCTCTTCTAATCTGCATTTTCTGTTAATCTAGCTGGCATATAATTTCCCCTGGGGTTTCTTTAGCAAGCAGAATAATCAACAAGTATCTGCCCAGGAACAGTAAGAGGCTCTCAGTAATATTAAAACTTTACATCAAGATTACACAGTCGTCTAAAAGTTCAGTCAGCTCACTTCTAAGCTTCTTACAGAGGTCACAACAGAGGCATTCTTTTGGTCTCAAAATCCAACATTCTGTAATTCTCCCCAACTATAGAGTTGCCTCCACAAAGCTCGTTTAAAGTGTTCCTACTGCACATGTAATTTCTGTAACTGCCAGGTTCCCAATGGTGAAATTACACTGCTTTGCTAAAAAGGAGTATTTGTGGGCAGTTAACATGAAGATGTTTAGCAGTGCTTATCTATGAGAAGCATATGTGTACACTCATTCACAATTACTGTGAACTTCTATGAAAATACGAAATTTCAGACATGAGAAATTATGTATTATTTCCTTCTACAACTCACAAAAGCTCAGATGACATTTTAAATAACATCAAATGAAGACTTAGTATTAAGACTGTTAAGCATGTAAATTTTAATTGAGCTACTTATAGTATCTTAAATCGCACTTTTAATTATTAGATTCTGCAGGATTACTACCTTTAAGGTACAAATTTATTTATAATTTATTTTTTAAATATTGCTTCTTTTGACACATCAATTTTTTGCAATATTTATAATATTTATCTTATTATAAATAAGATATATTGCTTACAAAGAATAATTCCAGGACGTTTCCTCACAAATGCAACACTGAAGACTGCTTCGAGGAGTCATTTAGCCTACCATAGAATCATAGAATGGTTTGGGTTGGAAAGGACCTTAAGATCATCTAGTTCCAACTCCCTGTCATGGGCAAGGACACCTCCCACTAGACCATGTCACCCAAGGCTCTTTCCAACCTGGCCTTGAACACTACCAGGGAGGGAGCATTCACAACTTCCTTGGGTAAACTGTTCCAGTACCTCACACTCTCACAGTAAGGAATTTCTTCCTCATATCTAATCTAAATCTCCCCTCTTTATGTTTGAACCCATTACCCCTTGTTCTATCACTAATGTCCCTGACGAATTTCCATAATGCTCATATCCTTAAACAGCGACTGTGTCTTTTTTCACTTTTAGATACTACTGAACACAAGAATAGGAGACTTTTCAGTGACATCTGCCACAGATGTAAATCATATTTATACTAGTCTTAACCTAACTTTCTCTCTGACAGCATTATTAATATCAGTATGCTTCATGATTTAGGGCTTCATTCAGTTGCAATCAAAGACAACCACAGTGTCTTAACCGATTTCAGCAGCAACTCTATTAAGGTCCTTACAGTTTTACAGAAATCATCAATAACGATGTTCTGATGTTTTTTTGTACTGTGGGCTTTGGACCAGTAAACTTAATTGACATCAAGGGCTAGCTACAGTCAGAGAACAATTTCATTACTCACACTGCATGTTAGAGTTGACTTAGAAAAACAGAGTAAAGAAATCTCCACTTCTATTAATAGAACCAATTTAAAACTAGAAAAAATCAGATCACATCTAAGCGCAGCCAGAGTCAGTTGTTTTGTATGGAGCTACTTCTAAAATCACTGTGTCTTGTCAAATCACTATTTGGTAGGAAGTCTGGAAGGAAAAGAAGTGACAGATGTCTTTTCTGAGTCTGTGAGATGCTGAGCTTTTTAAAAGAAAGTAAAAATGCGACAAATCCATTTATATTTTCTAGCAATCCTGCCACGTCCTGTACTTGGGCTACAGATTCTACTCATAGAAGTGTGTCTTCCAGTAAGTGACATCTATAGCATAGACTCACTGTTAACCCCTGGAAATTGTGTAGGCAAGGTCAGAGTGAGAACACTGGAGACACTTCTCCTTCTCTATAGACCTCTGTATCCTGTTAAAGAAAAAAACTTTGTTTGGCTTCAAAATTCACCCCAGTCCCACCTCCTGTGAGCCCTACTATGTTCTGCTCAAGCCTCAGTAAGTCTGTTATTTTCATTAGTCCATGAAGGAACTGAGGACACGCATTTCTTTAAAACAGGAAATTTCACAGAAAGCACTTAAATTCTGCATTGGATCCAGCTTATCTACTAAATTTTGGTCTTGGAAATGAAACACCAGCAGGGGCAGGGCAAGAAATTTTGTTCTCTCTTCCTTCAACACGTGTTTCTTCTTAGAAGATAAGTAATTCTGAAACAAAAGTATGGAACCCTTTAGCAGTCATTATTTCGTTAAGAATTCAGTAATTTAGACCTCTGACAAATTAATTTCAAATTTTGAAGAATTTTCTCTTTGCTCAGAATTAACCTTCTCAATTTTGACTCTCATATGGTTTTGAAAAGGTAACAAATCTGGCTTACAGCGTGATTGTCAATGCCGTGTAAGAAGTGGGTGACTGACAACATTTGCATAAAAACATTTTAATGAATAACCAATTAAGACATAGATATAACTGACATAGGGCCTCCATTCATTAAATGCTTTACAGTACATTAAGCCAGCATCTGAGACACATGACAGAAAGACAGCAGTGAACATGGCTACTGCAAACTGTCCTTTCACAAAAAAAAAGCATTTGGCAGCAGCTTTAACAAGAGATTTCCTTGTCGCAGGCATTCCAAACCTCAAAAATCTTACCTCATTAAATAAATCCAGCTCTGTTGCTAAAAGTCATAAGCAATGTAGCACTTCACTGCTACCATACAGAAATAGATCCAAACATGAAACCATCTGTTTCCTAAAAAAATACCAAATCCCACACACAATTTAGCACTTTCTCTATCTCTTCATAGTCTGTAGTTAAGTTTTCAATTTTTTAATTCAACCATAAGTTAGCAGAATGATATTCACAATTAAATTAGCTTTTCCAATTCTGAAACAACAGTTTAAACCATCATTTTCCAAAACACCTCCTACTCAAACTCTAAGTCAGAAAAAGTTTATTATCCACAGATTTGGCTTTATATTCAAATTCTGAGTGACAGACTCAATATACTTAAACTGGATCTTTACAAAGTGCCCTTAAGGAGTGCAAACTAAAAATGTGGCTGTATCTATTAACTTATCCTTAGTGCATGGGGGTTCTTACAGTGCATGCCAGCCACTCAATAATGCTTCACCCTGTTTCAAAGAAAAGTATTTCTCTATAGATTAGCTTGCATCTAAGGTCATTTTATAACTGGCCTTAGAGAAGGTCTTCTAGGATTTATCCAATTAAGCTCTTAATTATGATACCTGTTTGTAATAATTCTACAAGACACACTGCGTTCCCAGAAAGTTAAAGATTGTACAGCATCAAATTACACGAGATTTCACTGCACATCAACATATATGCATGCAACTACTCCAACAGATTCGTTTGTTACAAGCTGTCTTTTATAAAAAAGAAAATCACTTCTTTACACTTCTTTACACTTCTTGAAAAGCTTATTGATGATTGCTTGATAAAGCAGCATTCAGTACTAAGAGTGTGTACATTGATACCATTACATATTGAAGTAAATCCTCTCCAAACATCTTGGCTAAACAAAAAAAGAAGTACTGTTGTGACAAACTACTTTCAAAAGTTCTAATTCCCTATTTAATGAAAGAATGTATCTCTGAGGAATATGCATTTATCATTTCCTCTCTGCCCATTTTCCTTTTATTTCTTAAAGTCATCAGTGCCTAGAATTTATTCATGTAAGCTCCTGAATTACGTTAAACGACTAGGCACCAATATTTCTGGATTCTGTTACAAGTGTCATCAGGCCCTGACGTCTTTGCATGTCATGTTTTTACCTAGGAGAGTTTAGCAGTATTTACCTATATCACATCATGCAGACTTTCTAACGTTTGCTATGTGAATTCTGAAGGCTACAAGATCTTGTATAAACACCCAGCTTCCAGACCCTGTACCAGATTCCAGATTTCAGGTAATCAAAACACCATGTACCACAAATGTAAACAGGAATGACATTACCTGGGTCTTTCCCAAAAACCCTTATGCAAATGAGACCAGACATACAGAGCTAGTCACTCAGCTAGTCATTTCATAGTCATTTGCACAGGTTGGACAACTGAGCCGAGTGGCATCTTGTGAAGTTCAGCAAAGGGAAATGACAAATCCTGCACCTGGGGAGCAACAGGCCCATGCACCAGTGCAAGCTGTGGCCTGACTGGCTGGAAAGCTGAAAAGGACTTGAGGGTCTCAGTGTACAACAAGCAGATCATGTACCCACATTGCAAAGCAGGCCAACAGCATCCTGGACTGATTAGAAGTGTTGCCAGCAGGTCAAGGGGAGTGTCAGCACTGGTGACACACACCTGGAGTGCTGTGTCCAGTTATGGCTTCTTCAGTGCAGGGGAGATAAGGAAATACTGGAGAGAGTCCAACAAGAGAGCACAGAGATGATTAAGAGATTGGAGCACTTCTCCCATGAGGAAGGGCTGAAAGAGCTGGGACTGTATAACCTGGTTAAGAGATGGCTAAGGGAGATCTTACCAATGTATGCAAATGCCCGATGGGAGCTAAGCTCTTCTCAGTGGTGCCCAATGACAGGACAGGACACAGATTAAAGCACATGAAACACCTTGTGAACATAAGAAAACACTTTATTTTTATCTTTATTTTTTATTATTATTACATTTATTTTTACCTTTATTTTTTATTATTGTTACCTTTATTTTTACCTTTATTTTAAAATACAATTTTATTATGTATGGTCAAACATGAGCACGGATTGGCCAGATTGGTTCTGGAGCATCTGTGCTTTGAAATATTCAAAACCCAACTGGATATGGTCCTAGGCAACCTGCTCTGGCTGACCCTGCTTGGGCCAGAGGCTGGACCCCCTCCCAAGAGGTCTCCTCCCACCTCAATCATTCTGTAATTCTCTGAGGAGCCAAACCGCACTTCTCTGCCTAAGGGCAGAGGAGGGCAGCATTAGCAGGACAGCAGACATTAGCAAAGCCAACGTGTGCTGCTAGACCCCTCCACAACCAACCGGCAGCACTGACACTAGAATGGTTTTTAATCACTTCTGCCTAGGTCCTGCTACCAGCCAAGGATGTGCTGCAGCACATCCCAGTCTTCCCTCCACAGAAGGGTGACTACAGCCCTTTCTCCACAAGTCCTCCCACTCAGGTTGCGCCAGACATTAATATACTGGAAAAAAATATGGTAAAAGGGCCGAAATATCAGAGACATGACAGCTTTTCCTCGGACTACGCGCACCTACACGTCTCTGCTATGGCCTTCAGAGCGGGCGGCCCGGCGCGTCCCCCTGGGGACCCATCACGGCGGGTAACACGGAGCCTCGCTCTGGCGATGGCCGCGTGACATCGCGCCGCTGCCACGTGGTGGCGGTAGTGAGCAGGCGTCAGGGCGTCACGTGGGTCTGCTCCCAGGGTACAGCGGGCGCGCGGGCGTTGGTTGCCATGGTGCCGCTGTGAGGGGAGGGGAGGGGAGGGGAGGGGGCTCCGCCGCCATGGCGCTGCCCCCCTCCCGCGTCTTCGCCGAACTCGTCCCGGCCCCAGCTCCGGCCCCTCTAACTCCGGCCCCGGCGGGACGCGGCGGACCCCCGCCTCCGTCCGGGCGGGAGGTGCACGTGAGCGGCAGCGCGGAGCTGAGCGCAGGCCCGGACCGGGCGCGGGTGTCGGTGCGTGTGAGCAGCCGGAAGGAGGCGGCCGAAGCGGCGCGGAGCAGCGTCAGCCGCCGGCTGGATTACATCGCCCAGGCCGCCCGCCAGCGCGGCGTCCCGGTGAGAGACCCCACCCGGCCTCCGTGTCTTGGCAGGCGCCGGCGACGGAGCGGGGAGGAGGCCGGCGGGCTCTGGAGGGCGGGCGGTTTCCTTGGGAGAGGGGAAGGGAGGAGCGGGCGGATTAGCTCCCCTCTGCTGCGGGGTCCGCTCGGGGCCTCCCGGAGTCTCTCATGCCACGCTCGACAACCTGCGGGGTAAAGGTGTCTTCGTGACGGTGACAGGAGCAGGGGAAGCCCTGAATGGAAAGGCGCCGGCTGAGGGGCCCCGGGAGCGGTGCTTGCATCGGCCTGACCGGCGGGAGGCGCAGAAGTAACGGGGTTTGAAGCTTTCGGCCCTGTGTCTCAGGAGTGCGCTGGGGGACTGCTGTGAAAGCCTGCCTATGCTTGGGAGCTTGTAACTTTGCCAGCCCCAGCAGAAAAGATGGAATGTCGCCATCGGGCTCTCCCAACATGCTGTTTATTTGGCGTGGGAAAACTAGCCTCCTTCGATGGAGCTTTGAACAGTCTGGTCTAGTGGAAGGTGTCTCTGCACGTGGCAGGGGGTTTGAGATAGATGATGTTTAAAGGTCCTTTCCAACCCAAACCATTCAGTGAATGCAGTCCTCATGTGCATACGTGTGAAACTTTTGAAGTGGTACACAGCCACATAACCTGTACATGTGTGTAAGTGTCAGTATAACTGTGTGATGGCCATAGCTTACCAGCAAATGCCTCCAGAGCTTTTTCCTCTCTCTCTTTTGTTCGTTCCACTTAAGCAGAGAGGCATGAAAATACATGAGACGTGCTCAAGGCAGGCAAAGTGATGCAACCCCTTTGTAGACTCAAAAGCTTCATTTACCATGATAAGATTTTTGGCCTCAGGACTTAATTTGTGACAGTGAGAAAAGCATAGTCTTGCCTTTAAAGCTTTTTGTCCATACAGCTTTAAAGCTTTGTAAATGCTCATAAGGGTGATATTTGTCCTAGCAACTATGTTGCTGGTGTTTTTTGATTTTATAAAATGCTTTTGAATAGTGACCCACACCTAGGACTCTTTTTAAAAACAGAACAAAGCTGATCTTTGATGGAATAAGTGGTTGCTTTTGCAAGTTACTTGCTAGTGAAGCTCCTCATGATGTTTGTGCCTTTTTAGTGTATTCACAAATGAGCTGGGGAAAAAGGAGATGACAGTTTGCCATCAACACCAAACTATCTAATGTAAAAAACAAAGGATTGCAGAAGGGCATCATGGTACTGTGTGGTGTTACAGTGCAGTTCAGGATTAGTAAATGCAATGTAAAAGAATAAGTTCGTTGGCCTAAACAGCAATGTGTTTACAGTGAAAATGCTCACATTTCAAATGCTGTATGCATTTGAAGTGCAGTGCCCCAACAAAGCAGGATTTACTGTTTTCTTAAACTGATAGTGATGCTATCAGTGATCGTCTCTGTATTTCTAAATAAAGCATTTGTTCAGAAATAAAGAAGGCAATAAAAAAGACCCATGATTTACAGAAAGGTCATATTGGAGCTATGGGACTAGAAGATAAGGAGACATGGAGGCCACTGTGGGCTAGAGACCTGATCCCGCGCCATACGTTTTTCTGGAACACATGGCTGGGTACGTCTGTCACAAGAAGCACAGTTCTATTACCATCAGAATGACTTTTTCAGTCAGAAATGGTGCATTTTTGTATGGGATTACAGGTTGAATGCCTTCAGTTCCTGTTAAGTGAGTTAATAGGAATTTAAAGTCTGGTGGGATGGAGCACCTCCTGTGAGAGAAGGCTGAGAGAGTTGTCGTTCAGCCTGAAGAAGAGAAAGCTCTGGGGAGACCTTAGAGCAGCCTTTCAGTTCTTAAAGGAGACCTGTGAGGACAATGGTTATACTTGGGTACATGCGGTCAGATTCAGAAATGTAATGGGAGCAAGTGAGCAGTGGTGGTGTAACGTAGATGGAGAGGTGACTGTTTTTACACTGTGAGAATATTCAGTGTCTTATTAGAGTTATAATATTTTCACAGTAATCTTTTGTTGTTTCAGAGATGCCAGGCTTTGGAGAATGAAAATGTTCTTTCCGCTTACTTGGGGGACTGTGAAATGCTGCTTAAGTTGTGGGTTTCTCAGTGTTAGCAAAGTGTTAGCTCTAGGGAACTCCAAGAAAAACAACATGAAGTTGGGTTTTTTTTCAGAGTAGTTCCCTGCAGTATAATTTTTAGTGCTTTGCTCCATCCAATTTTAAATCACTCAACTGCTGGAGCTTTTATTTGCCTTGCAGCTTTTGTGCTAACAACTCTCACTACTGGCAATTTATTCTTAACCACATTTGCTAACATCACTTGTAGCTAATACCATTCTAGACCACTGTAAAATTAATATCTCTTCACAATCTCCATACGGTTCTAGTTGTTGCAAGCTTATCTAAGGCCTCTTTATAAATCAGATGGCTATTTTCTATATTTATTTTAATTACTCCATAAAACAATTTCCTTAACCCTTGTTATTGCTATCGTAGTAAGCCTGTGAGGAACCAGATCAGAAGTGCACAACCTCTGCAGCAGCAGGAGCTTGCATTAGCAGCTTGTCAGGATGCCGAGGGGCAGCACCTAATTTCCATATATATTTACACAGGATTTTAATCAGAAATAGATGCACATAGTGACATTTATTTATAGAGTGCTGTAAGTATATGCAGCACTACAGAGCACAGAATCTGCTTTGAAGGCTGCAGGGAAAGTAAAATCAATGGGGAATCCAATCTCTCTTAGTCAGCCCAGCTGCTCAAAAGCAGCATTTTTTTCCCTTTCTCTGGAAGCAAACTGATTTTATGTTTACCACCTAGCATTTATTTGGGGAGTAGACCTAATACTTGTGTTCTTTAATCGCTGTATCTAATAATTGACATTGGCCATCTTGTTTAAAAATAACACTGGTAGTATTTGTTGTACCAGTCAGAGTGTTATTTAACAAAACAAACCAGCTCACAAACTATATCCAGTGAGCTCTGGCTTAGAGTTTGTCTGTACTAGGCTATATGCTTGGATATATGTGCAATATCCTCCATATTTCAAAATTGTTATTTAGGAGTCACAGCTATGGATGCCCGTCCAGTCAGTCAGTTAAAAAGAAAGATTTTGTAGTTTCGCTTACTCAGTTACAAAATCTTCCCGTTTCAATATATCCTTGAATGAGAAAGGTAGAAACCTTCGTAAGGCATCACCTTTTTTAGACTACCATGTATTTTAAGAAATACACCCAAAGTGTGTTTACGTTTGCTGAGTACAAATCTGCTTTTTACCTGTCTTAAAATAACTGTTCCACATACTTCAGTTATTTCTTGAATGAATATTAAGCGGCAGAAACTCCTTCACCATAGATTTCTAGGCTGTCATTCTGTCCGACTAATTTCAAACAGAACAGAGGGAGTGAGGGGATGGGAGGCTGGAGCACGGGTACCCGGTGCCTATCAGGGGTACATGCTGACTAGAACTGCTTGTCATCCTTACCTACCCGGGGACACTGTGATGTTTTGAGATACGAGCATGCAGCAAGACTCTCAATAACCATTTCTTTATTACTAAGAACAAAAGTACTTTAGGTTGTTTAAATATGTTTATTTTTCATAATGTAAAGTTATATTGGATAGATCAGTGCAAATGTACGAGTAAATTTTAAGAGGTATTTCCAGGTGTCTGCAGATTTTTTTGTTTATAGCTACACCCAGCAGTGTCTTACTACAAGGGTGCCTTAGTGTCTTTCCAAACTATAAACACTTTCCCTTACTGAGGCTGGTTTTGTGTTTAATAACAAGGTCTCACGGTTTTGTTTAACTCAGTAACAGGAGCAGAGCGCATAACTTAATCTGCAGATGGGCTTTCTCATACTGTATAGTTATACAGCTGTCTCCTTGCAGCATACTTTCACGAACTTACCTATTTAGGTTTTTCCCTGCTCTCTTCCTGGATAAAGGAGCAATCATTCCTGTAAACAGCAGTGGTGTTGTGAGGATGGACACGATGGTCCTGTGGAGAAGATATTGTTCAGAAATAGGTAAATATATAGCAGATAGGTAGGAGGAAGGGCTATATAAGATTTTGTTCTGTTGAGAAGGAAAATACAAGGCAAAGCACAGGTCTAGACTAGATGTTAGAGGCTCAGTGAGATAATGACTGTCTTTTTAATTTTTGTTTTTTAGAGTACCTGCAGCAGTGCTGGTTTGTGTCCCCGCTGACTTGGAGAATAGGCTGTATAACCAGAATACAAATGCTAGTCTATTAAAAATTGTTCAGTGGCTTTGGGGGTAATTGAGTTATCATGCAACAGTAATGTTATATTAATTTAATTTTCCTACTGTGATTTTGGCCCACAGATTTAGAAAATTGAGAAAGTTACTGCAGAAGTCGTGCATACATGTTACATCGAAAGTGTAGCTTTCCCTTGGTCACAGTGAAAACTTATTTTTCCTGTAGCTGTTGAAACCAAATGGATAGGCCCTCTGACAAAATATGAGCAATAAACATAAGCAGTAGAGAAAAAAAAAACATTTTGCTTTTGATGTAGTCGAAGTTTTGATTCCAGCTTAAAATTCAGTCGTCGCCTATCTGCCTTTTCCATATCTTAGTCCAACACACGAACAAAGTATCTAACAGGGGATGTATCACAGGAGGCCACCTTGTTATGACTTCAGTGATTATTTCGTCTGTTTATCTTCAGTAACACGTATTTCACAGCTACTGTCAAATCTGGTGGGACAAAAATTAGCTGCGAGGGAAATTTTATAATGGCACAAAATGATCTTTCAGTTGATCTTGCAATAGCGCCTGGAGCCACAGGATGGCACTGTCCTTAAATACACAGGAACCTCGGAGAGGGCAAAACCAAACTGGAAGCTCGAACCTGTTCACCCCGAAAGAGGACTTTTTAGAAAAGATGATTAAGGAGTAGGGACAAGGGAATGCAAATGCATTTTTTCTTTTCTAACGATTCATTACAGCATAGTTATTTCTGTGAAATATGAGTTGTAGAAGAAAGCTTTTCTCTGTGGTTATTTGTGTAAGATATGTAAGAGCTCTAGAAAAAAAAATTTTCTTGTCAGCTGTAATTGGATTCTGTCATAAATAGTAACATTTGCTCCATTTTGTAAGTTAAATGAGTTGTTGGTTCTGGACTCACTTGTTCACTCTTCAGCAAACAACAGCCAGTGGCATAAAAGGGGAAATACAGTTTTTAATGACTAACTGGCTCTGGTCCTTGCTCTTACTGGAAGAGATTATCCAAGAATAGGTCTGTTGTTCTTGGATTTGAGTACTGACAATCAATCAAAAAATTGGCATTTCAAAATTTGTTTCTTGTAGGCTGCTGTGCAATGGTAATTATGGATCAAATTTCCATATGATATTTTACAAGGAAAATGCTTCTCATGATTAATGTCATTATATAAACTTATGCATTCATGCTACAGGAGAAACTGGAAGTTTTGAGCCTCTGTAGGAAATATTCAGACACAAAGCATCTTTTGAAATGTCAGTCAAAACTGAAAGCAAATATTGTTCTCCTGTGCAAACAAATTTAGTAAGTAAAACTTTTTCAGTAGTTGGAAGGCTTAGTAGCTGCTTCCCTATGACTCCTCGCTATTAAATGCGAAGTTATATTTACAATTAAATTTTAATCTTTGCTTTTTGTTGTGTTATAGTAATTTCACAATGAAGTGTTCCTCCAGAATGTTTACTGAAAAAGCAAGTGTGTGAAAGAAATGTGATTGTTAGACCACCAGCGAGCTTGTCACATACTCAGCCACAACCAAAATTATTCTGTACCTTAGTTCGGTATCTTATTTATAAGTCACAGAGGATTTGCTAGTGCTCTGTGCAGCCATTGTGTTGAATAATGTAGCTGCTGTGAATGCAAAAGTGTCACTGGTGGAACAGTTTTTAAAGGTTATCACTCTGCCAGAATAACCAGGGCTCAGCTCATTGTCCTCATCACCTTGTTACAAGTCACTGCTGTTAAAATATCTTAAAATAGAGACCTGAAATGCACTTTTCACATCTGAACTTTATGAAAGCAGTTGAAGCTTCTAGATTTTTGAACCAGGTGAATTCACAGTCACACTTTGATACACACAGCTTCTAGCTAGCAGTCATTTTGAAGACCTAGTTGTTCTCTTCAAGTGAAAAGTGGTAAAATTTTGTTATAGAGCTACTGTATAAATTAAATAAGGTCAGGAAGTCTTTAGCATGCAGCTAGTTTTTAACTGAAGAGCTTTGCATGGAAAATTCCATCTTTCTGTTGCAAAGCCATAAGTAATAAACCAAAACAATTCAGCCCTTACAGGACACAATGTGCATACATTTCCAACAGGTGCTTTATTTCAGTCTTTTAAGATCCTGTTCTTGTACTTTGTTTTAGGAAGAAAATATGACTGTAACAGAGGATTTTAATAGAGTAGAAAATACTTACCAAATGGAAGCAGAGGTATGTATTCAACCTAACCAAAAATACTAACAAAAAGAGAATAAGAAATATCTCAAGGATCAAGGAGGACAGACTGCAAAGCCTGTCTTTCCTCGTACTGAGGAGTAGGTGTTCTTTACAGTAAAGGCAGCACAGTCCAAAGAAGCTATTGAGGATGGCAGTTCAAAGCAGATTTCAGCTGCTGTCTTATGTCTTGTGTAGAACTTGTTTTCTGCTGTTATAATAGAGAAAAAAAATCTTTTCTTCTCAGATGAATGTGTGCTTTTTAAGTGTTACACGGTGCTACAGAAAGGAATATTTGGCTCTGGAACTCTATAGCTGTTGTTCTGTGGCAGTGTAAGCAAACCACGATTCTGCACTCTCCTCTACCCACTGCCGTTCCTGCCCTCTACTTCTTGCAAGGAGTTGTACTTAGGTAATAGGTGATAGGTCAGTTCAGAAAGTATCTCCAACTAATAACTCTTCTTTTTCCAGATTAGTTTTTATTTTTTCTATTATTTTAGCTCCCTGAACTGGAAGCAGTGCAAGGCAGAGGACAAGAGTGGATTGGGGACAACAGTGGCATGGCAGCCCTAA
Organism: Loriculus beryllinus; assembly: GCA_039877255.1. NCBI lineage: Eukaryota > Metazoa > Chordata > Aves > Psittaciformes > Psittacidae > Loriculus > Loriculus beryllinus. The sequence continues at coordinate 52,809 of JBCJKH010019822.1, forward strand.
TCTAGATCTGCTTAAGCCACACTTGAACAGCACCTGGACTTTGGTCTATCTGACACGACTGTGCCATTAGGTTGCTGCAAGTAAAGCAAAGCTGATTGTTTCCTAGGTAATTGACTTGGAATCCTGCAGGTAAAAAGTGCTGTGTGAAGCTAAATGTTATGGAAATAATCCTATTTACTTCAGAAGTGGCTCAAGAGAGTATAGTTTTGCGTGTTTGTACTATAGTAACAAATAAATGCTGTGCTGAAGATATTCAGTGAGGCAAATTATATCTTTTCAGCCAATAGATCTTTTTAGACCATGAAACTTTAATGACCACCCAGCAAATTTACAGAGTCTTATGAAGAAAACCTGGAAACCAGCAATAAAATGATAGTTTAGTTCCATAGAGCTGTTATTTACAATCCCCTAAACCAGAGTTCAGCCTCTTTAGTTTTCTTGCTTTCGGGTATATTCCCATCTAAATAACACCAATAAATACAGAAATAATTGAGAATTTGGAGAACAAATTTGGGGTTTTTAGAATGAGTCTTAAGGTACTTAAAGGGTAAGCATCAGTGTTGTGTTCTGAGTGACTTTAACTTCATAATGTAGACACCTACTATCATGAGAGCTTAAATCACCACGTTTAACAACTTAATAAAACTATATTGAATTATGACAAGCTAAGGCTTACTTCAGTCTTCAGTAGTAACTTCACCAATTGTCTCCCTTCTGCTCTTCGTTTTTATACAACAAAGATTGTAGGTGGAAAGTTAATTACATGGATTTAGAGTTCATCTGTAGGCAGCTCAAACCAGGAGTAATTGCTGTTCAAAAGCTGCATGGTTGCCTAGGTCCTGAGTGTCAGAACTTGAAAAATCTAGCCACAGTACTGCTTTTTGGGCTGCCCTGTGTGTTTAACTTTCAGTGTGGTCGCTCTTCACACAGAGATTAGTTTCTCCTTGCTTCTCCCTTTCTCTGTGTACTTGTTTCATTAGTGCAGCTTCATAAACCAATGAAGCTCCATTGACCAGTGTGTTTGCATACTTCAGCAATATAAATGAATTTAAAACTAACTTCTACTCGCTTCTTTACTAAAGAGTTTGCCGTTATGTTTGCGTTTTACACAAATAGAAGTCGTGCATTATTTCCTTCTACAAACTTTTCACCAGTTATCTACTGCATGTCTTTAAAAGACTGAAGCAACTCCCAGATAGCTCTTTCAAGGTATAATCAAGAATACAAGACACACTTTCAACTGTAAGGAGATAAATTTTAATTCATGATATAACAAAGGAAAACATTCAGAAGAATGAAGTTGTGTATGAGATAACAAAGCTCTATAGTGGCTAAATCATAATTATTTCTTGCATGATGCTCTCCTGGGATTAATGCTATGTTGGGTTTTCACATTTATTAATCTACTTGCCTCCCTATAACCTGTAGCTTCTTGTCCTTCGCAGCCTTATCCAAACCTTGCAATGTCCATAATGGTTTTACATACCCTTGTATTGCTTTTTCATACTTTTTAACCTTAATCATAATTGAAGAAATGGAAATGCTGCTTTGTATTATAATGCTTAAGTACCCCCTGCAAATGTAAGTGGAATTTATTTTCGGCAGGTTTTTTTTAATGGGGAAAACCCAACAAAATTCACTGTTACTGCTCAGTTGTTTTCTGCCCCTGAGGGCACCTGGTTAAATGCTTCGTTTTAACAATAGAGTTCCCGAGTGCCCAAACTGCCCCAGTCTGAGCACCTTATCTCTTGATTAAGACTTGCAGTTCTTTTGTTTGATCATTCTTTTGTTTCATCCCCTTGAGAGAACTAATCTCATAAACACTGATAGCAATCTGGAAAACACTGTGACAAGTCCTCACAGTGAGACTTCCAACTTTTCACAAAACACAACATGACAGTTTTCTGGCAAAACAGCACAAGAGGATGCATGCTTTTTATATATGGCAAGAACTCCCACTGAAGAGAGAAATCTAGATTTGGTCTCATCTTCAGTCTTTGTTCAAATTGATATTGCGCCTTGCAGAAAGCAAGCCAGCCCGAGTTGCACATAGAGGCTGCAGAGCTGAGGTGAAGATGCAGACTTGGTGCAGTTGTGGAGGACAGGCATGAAGTAGAAGATGGAATTGCCCTGGCACTTCATCTTGGTCAGTTTTTAAGGCTCTAAGTTTAGTTTTGCCTCAGTTGTGTGGAGAGCTATGGAGCCAGTGCCACGATTCAAACCAGGATGAGCTTACGTGTACTGCACAATGGGGCTATCGAGGGCAGTAAGACATGTGCAGTAGTTACTTTGTGGTAATTGTCAATATCCATTTTTTACCTTACCCTGTATATGAAGTAACCCCCTCCTCTCTCACCCAGCGATTCCACTGCCTTGAATTTTATCTCATTTTCCACAAGGTAAGTCTATGGTATACACAGGAAGTTACTGCAGTGCAATTGAAGTGCCATAACTTAGATTTCTGTACCACATAACTTCACTGGGATAGATGGCTGCATGCACTGCAGCCATCATGGGACTGACTGTATGTCACAGGGGTTGGCAGTAGAAATTTCTTTACCACAGCTTTTCTCTTCCTCTCCAGTTGAAGGTGTACAAAAAGAAAGGAATGAGTCAGGAATAAAAGAGAGGGTGAGTCTGACTTGGTGGTAAGAGCGCTATACTGGGAAGTGAACACAAGGGATTTAGTTCTCTGAAAACCAAGATTTGGGAGCCAGGATTTCTGATTCTGGAATGCTGTAGCAGCTCACTGTCATTGCTTCACTCCTGGTGGCTGTGCCCTGCTACAGGAAAAGGGTGGCTCCTGCCTGGAAAGTCAGTGCCTGGATTGGCACTTCCCCACAAGGAAGGTGGTAGGGCTCTAAATCTGTCTAGGGCTGACAGTGATGCTTACTTTGCAGCACTTAGGAAAGCACTTGAATTCCTGATGCATCTGTATTTAATGCTTTTTATTGCCAAAGCCACAGATAGCAAGATGTTTAAATTGGTTTTAATCCAAGTCTGAAGTGCCCAGTTCTCCGTAGGCACTGAAGTGAGTCTTAAGCTAATGCAGGGTTTTGAGCACACTTGCAAGCTGGACCGGGCTACCGTAGTTTATTCTCATAGTTTCAGTTTCTTGAACCTAGTGCTTGGAATTAAAATGTAATTTTCCTCCCTGCACCAGGTTTTCCACAACATTTTGCTTGAACTTCTGCATAATTAACATCTAGTAATCTAAAAAAGGGAAGAACTGGGATGCACCTGGCCATGTGTCCCAAAGAGCACATTCATTCTTCGGATTGTCTACATACCAAGAATGCTCCACTTTCTCACAAAAGAGCATTTCTTAATCCTCAATTTTAAACCATTTTATGAACTACTTTCTGTTGCAAACCTAATTACAGTCTCCAGGGCTATATAAAAGTGTTCTAAGTAAATAAATTCGGTGTTATATACAGGACTAATGTGTTTACTCAGTTTTTACGTATCTGGCTTTATACTGATTTGTATACAAGTGTTAAGTCATAGGGAGAAAATGAAAAAACTTTATTTGTGCTGTCTGTGTTCACTCCCAGGTCTGTATCATATTCAGTGACTTTGGAAAAATGCAGAATGTTTGCAATCTACTCATTGAAAAGTTAGGAACCTCTGTTACCATCAGTCCACCCCATTTCTACCATACACCAGAAGCTGTGGACACCCTTCGGTAAGTTCTCACTCATGCCACAAATTGTACAGCCTTGTATAACAGTTAATAGGAATACACAGAATACATAATTTATCCTGTTTGTAGTGGGAGTGAATTATTTTCTTCATATCTATTAAAATTTATGTTCAAATATTTCAGTATTTGTTTCAAACATAACTTAGAAATTAATGGTTAGCCTAGAAGATACAGCTTGTTCATTTGACAGTGTCCATGTGCAAAAGGAGAATGTAATAAATGGAAGGCTAAGCTACTGTGAATATTGGGTCAACAGAATTTGACTTTTGTCACTACATCAGCACATGTAGATTTAATTTGTGTTTATTTGTGAAGGTACAAGTGTGTTACCAGATGCTGGTAATTCAAAGTACCCTTGCTAATTCCTATTACTCTTAGTTGCTGACATGATCTGAAAAGAACCGTATGTGGTGCTTACTCAGCATCGAAACACACTACTTTGAAGCTGAGAATCTTGATATTTTAGGTTTTAACTATTCAAAGTGCTGCTTCTATTGACATCAGAGGGGCAGAGGGAATTTTAGTCTTGGTTTGCGTTTTGCCTCTTTAAGCAAAAGAATTATGCCTGGTCCAAGAAGCAAGCTCAGCTGGCTGCTGCTCATGGTTCTGCAGGTGTCAGAGTATCTCAAAGGTATCTAGACAGGAGCTCAGGCCAGTGTGGTTTAGGAGCATCTGGGATACTCCTAAGCTATCCCCCAGAAGCTGGGGGCAGGTAATGTGCTT
>JBCJKH010019826.1:0-15614 GCA_039877255.1 Loriculus beryllinus
GGTGCTCTCTCAGAAGTTTCCTGGTAAATGTTACAGAAAGGCCTGATGTGTTCAGGCTGATATGGAGCTGATTTGATAGTGGGTTATTTAAGTATTTAAACTTAGTAGCTTTCCTTCCATTTTTTTTTTAAAGTACATGTACAATGAAAACAGCTGAGAGCTTCTCTTTACCTGAGATGAACAAATTGCTTAATTCTGTCTTTGACAGACTTGGAGGGGTCTGGGTGTACTTGCTCCTCTTGCTTAAGCAGGTGGTATTGTGTAATGGTGTGTAACTTCTGTGGGGTTTCTTTTCTTTACAGTTTGTAAAAGCTGCATAGTGAGACACTTCTACTATAGCAACAGGTGTCCAAAATGCAATATTGTTGTACATCAGACACAACCCCTTTATAATATCAGGTAATAAGTTCATGCCATTTTTATAGTTTTGGGCTGGTTTGTGTTTTTCAAGTTGGGGTGCTTGCTTTTAAGTGTTCTGTTTTACAGACTGGTAGTGCTTTCTTATTTCAAATGAATGAAGAGTTATAAGAGGCAGATTGTTTTTTCTTTATATAAGTTTAATCACAACAGTGAGGATAAAATGCTCAATTTGTTTTATCTAGTTTGTATCCCTTTTTAGGATTTGTTCCCCCTCCCCAGGTATTTTTATGTATTTGCTCTGTGTTACAGGTGACATGGGATCTTAGCTATGTGCTTTAATTTACCTTTAAACAGGGTTATGTTGGCGTAGTATACTTAACTGAAAATCGAGGTTTTAGTTTCTAAAACTGTATGTGAATTATTGGAAGGGTGATGCTTTTAACTTTACATGGCTTCTGTTGGAGCTCTGCTGTCAGGACATGAATATAGACAGATACGGAGTTACTGTTCTGTCACCCTTCTCTTTGGGTTTCACATTTCAACAGTGTGTTTGGCATCTCTGTTACCATTTAATGAAAGCCTTTCTGTATTGCACTAAAAACACTGATTTCATGGAATCATGGAATAGTTAGGGTTGGAAAGGACCTTAAAAGCATCGAGTTCCAAACCCCCTGCCATGGGGCAGGGACACCTCACACTAAACCATGTCACCCAGGGCTCTGTCCATCCTGGCCTTGAACACCACCAGGGATGGAGCATTTGTAGCTTCCCTGGGCAACCCATTCCAGTGCCCCACCACCCTTACAGTAAAGAAATTCTTCCTTATTTTTTCTCTTTAATAGGCTGGACCGGCAACTGCAAGACATAGTTTATAAATTAGTCGTCAATTTGGAGGAAAGTAAGTCCGTTTCTTTTTTTACTACCATCTAGAAATTTAAAAGACTGAACAGAAAACAGATTAATTCAAAGTCCTATTTCTACTCTGGACTCTTTAGAATAGCTTTGTAATGCTTGATTATAAATCTTCATCAATTAGCTGTGACAGCTGGCATCTTTCTGGTTGCTACATGCTATTATGAATAGTGGTATATATCCTATGAAACACGTTTCATATCAAGCATATGTATATAGATAAACATCCAAATAATATTCAATTGTCATGTGTCATATTTTTGTGTAAGTAGAGAAAATACCTTTTCATGTAGTAAGTTCACTTGGCTCAGTTGAAAAAAGGCTGCTAAGACTGATTCCTTCAAATACTTTTACTTGCTTCTCACTGTCACATTATTTTTCTGATTTTTAGATGTGCAATTTACCTTGAACTTTGGGAGCAGATGAATCTGCACAGTCCACTTGGGTGGACTGAGTGAAATATACACATGTAGTGGATATATATGGACTAAAGATGGTATAAAAATAGTCATGACAGCCAGAAGGATACTAGTTTTTGCAGCTGTTTCAACATGATTTGTCACCAGTTTCTCTGATTTCTTCCCAGTTTTTACTAACTCTTAGTCTGGGTATCTTAAGTGTCCCAGCCTCATGTAGAATACTAGAGATCGTAAAGGTCTGTAGGAACTTGTAAAGTTTTTACTGCTGTGACCATTGGAAACTATTTGGATATTCTCAGCATCTGAAATAACATTTTAATCTGTTTTATATTGTGTTTGGTTTATCTTTTTTTTCAGGGGAGAAAAAACAAATGCATGACTTCTATAAGGAAAGAGGATTAGAAGTGCCCAAACCAGGTGAGCTGTAATCACTTTCGGGACACTGTTAAGAAAATATTTAATATGCCATTTATTCTTAGGCTTTCCTTGAAATATTAGCTCACAACTAAAGATATGTAATATTGGAAATAGAGGATTCTTGGTAGTCTGATTGCCTAGTCACAGTTCTCAAATTACGAAATAGGTGGAACTGGCAGTACTTGAACCCAGATTGTGGTTGGATCGTGGGATTTTTTTTTTAACCATTATATTTTGCCTATAACCAGGAAATACAGATCAAATGTGTGTTAATTTTGGTTTATGGTCCTTAATAAACTAGAGACGTTATAAAGGAATACAAATAAAAACTTCAAAGTCTGTGAACGGATGAGGGATTATTCTAATTATTTTTTGTCTTACTGTCAAATAACCAGCTCTTTGGAGAAGTGCCATCCTGAAAGCTAATAAAATGCTGGTTCAGATACACAGAATGAAATGTATAAAATGCTGATTTAGTAATTAAAAAAAAAAAAGATTAATTACATGGGCTCTTTTTCCTTGTGAGCTCATCTGTTTTGCTTGGCACATGTGAGTATCTTAAGCTGCTTTGATTTCAAGCTGTGTTTGCATTTTGGCTTTTTGAATATATTAGCTGTCCCACAGCCAGTTCCAGTGAGCAGAGGAAGACCTCGAAAAGTTCTGGGGTCTGTGTTCCGGATTCCACCAGAGCTTGACATCTCCATACTGCTGGAGTTCATTGGGTGAGTTGTGGGCAAATATAAGAGGAAGCAGCTGAAGTGAAGGTGCTGCTGCTGTGTGTTGGACCATTAACTAGCTCTTAGTTTTTTCACTGATTGTGTGTTTCTTTTCCATCTCAAGTAGCAATGGGAAGCTGTTTTTAACTTACTGTGGTGACAGCCAAGTATGCGTAGCTAGATGTTGAACATACTTAAATTTGTAAGGTGTGTCTGCCTATGAAAATAGTTTCCTAAAAGTGTAATTTTAAAATTTACATGTGTTTGTTTCATTTTAAACCAGTAAGTAAACTGATGAAACTCTGTATTGCCTTAATTCCCATAGGGATCAGTACTGTTAGTGCTGGTAATGCTGGGATTTGCTCATAAACTCTGGCACTGCAACTACAATCTGGGCAGCAAAAGTAGCGTTCCCCTATATGTTATAGGTGGGGGTAATAACATCGTCTACTGTTAAGTTTGTCTGACCGTTTCACAGACTTCAATGAATTTTGAAGCTTTTGTATGATGAATCACCTTTAGCCATAGGATGTCAGGGGGAAATTTAGCCGGAACACTTGAGTTGTTTTCAGGAGCACAGGAAGGAGAAATTGTATTGCTTTGTCCATGTGCAGATTTATATTTTAGAGGTTATGTTACATGAGAGAGGGTAACTGAGTAAGCATTGAAAGCTGTAACTACTGTACTGGCATCTCCCAGTGTAGAACCTCAATTGCTGGGAGGAGTGGCTCTCCTCTTGTGCAATTCTTACCCCTTTATTCAGATTGTGCCTACTTTTTGTCCTGACTTTGTCGGCACTGTTCAGACTGCAGTATGTAGTCATAGGAAACTATTTCATAAGTGATGTAAAATTAAGCCCTCAGAAATCGTGAAATTATAGGTGTGATGCATACCATCTCAATTCAGCCTCGTTCTTTGTAAACATCATGTCTTAGTCTTATATGTTACGTCCATTGTCTCTTCTGTGTCTCATTCAGAGTATAGAACAAATTTCCTCCATGGTAAATTTTGGTCTGTTAGGTGGGGTGTGTGGTTTTTTGTTCTGTTTGCTTCCTTTTTGTGTTGTCTGTCACATGTCTTCTCTATGTCTTTAAATATGTGGGGAGTGGGACTGCAGGAAGAAAAAAGGAAGTCTTAGATGTTGACCTCTAGGGAACAATGCTTGCCTGTTCTACAGAATATCCTTGTGAATCCACGTATCTGACTTAATTTCAGTGTTCATTTTGTTTATGTCTGAGTTGCAGAAGTGCTGAATCCTCACAAGCACAGCTTAAAGCAGTAGGAGTTGTGACTAAAACCATAGAATCAAGTGTTCTGCAGACAAATCCAATCTTGGCTGTCCCAAATTTGGCAATTGCAGTTCTTGGTTACTGGTCAATACTGTCTCAGGTTCTTCTTTTTAAACAAGGTATTATACTGCCATTCTGCTGAGTAGGATGGTATGGAAATACATTCATGTGATGAAGAAATGGGACTGAGGAAATTAATGCTTTTGCATTAAGAGTGGTGTTGTCATAAGTAAAGCCAAAAACCATGTGTTGAGAGAAGCTGTTGGAGAGGAAAGACATTACAAAGCTGTTTAGTGTGTGATCATTGTGTATTATACACTTGAAACTTAAATACAGCTTTTAATTGTACTTATAAAGGCTTTTTTCTCTTTAATGAGTGCAGTAATGAATGCATAATGTAATTAGTACATGCTCCCAGTCACCTGGGGCTCAGGCATTTTGCCCATTGTGTATAAAATGTGATGAAATTGATGTATACAGACATAAGGTAAAATGTTGTGTCTAAAATCTCAGTAAAAAAGAGTAAATCGAATGCTGTCTACCCTACATTTTTGTTGGGTTATGAACTTACATGCTGTTATTCTATTGCCTTGGCTGTGACTGTGTCTTGTGGAGTTGCCATCTAGATAGAGTTTGAGAGATGCAGCTTCTGAGGTCCAAGGTAGATGCCAGCCACTGCTGTGCTGGCCCAGCAGGTGGCAGAGAGAGCATGCTTTGTACCAGCAGCCCTGCCTCTTTCTCAATGATCATATCACTGTAAATGAAAATCAGATATTACTTCCAGGGATGTCGCTTTCAGGCTGGAACACTTAGGTTGTTTTGACTGCAGGATTACATATAGTTTGAACTCACTGTAATGGAAGTACTTCGGTTAAGATCTCCACTGTAAATGCTTCTGGTTACTTCCCCTTCCTGTGATTCTCAGCAGGTATTTGTTTTGGTTTGTTTTTTTAGTTTTCAAAAGCAATTTAGACCTAAAAAATAGGAAACATGGATCTGCCTGTCTGTCAAATCAACAAGATGATTTTTGAATCTGCGTTTTTGTATTTGTTTTTCTGGTAGTTTCATTTCGAGCTTCCATTCCAGTGTTGGCAGTAAAGCAGGTAATATTGTGCAAAACCCATCTATACGAGGTGAAACTGTCCACTGTGGTTTTGTTACTTAGACAGAGGTAAACACAGAATGTATCTGACAAAAAAAAAAAAAAAGATGATGCTTTAACAGCATCTACTTTGCATTTTGGTTTAGTGACTTTTTTAACCTTTGATCATCTTTTATACTTTATATGTTTAAAGGTTAATGTTCTCCTTTTCAGTGGTCAAAATCAAAGGGTTTATTTTGGTGATGAGACAATAAGAAAGCATTTTAAATAAAGAGAACTTGGAATGGGGTTGATCAGCCTGCAGATATTGTTACTTTAAAATTATGAGAGTATATTGTGAGTAGAGTATATAATCTCGTCACCTGTGGCTGTGGAACTGTATCAAAGAATTTCCACTGCTATAGTGGAAAAGCTTTTATGTGTTTTTTTCTTAATAACTTTAATTTTCAGTGGCCGAATTGATGATAGTTTTACTTAACTGATACATATTCAGAGGTGGAGATACTTGATTACAGTAACTTGAAGTGCCATGCTCCTGTGTGATCTGCTTAGTAGACATATAGGAGATTTATAATGATGTTTGATTTTTGCCCTTTCCAACACAATGAAGTCCTGCATTTTATTTTCCTCTCTCATGTGCATTCTTGCTAATGCAATCCAAGAATAGTGAAATGTCATGAATTGGGTTTAATTAATGGAGATGTGTACATGCTGCACTACAAGAAGGGAGGTGTGGAGTTTAGATGATCAGTAGTAGATCACATGCTCAGACTGTGCAAATCAGCCTCTGTGAAAGCCAGCTGGGAATTTGGTCATTTGCTGTCTTTGTGTGTATTTCACCTTCCAGAGAAACAGCTCCTGTTTTTCTGAGTTCCTAGATAGTGTTAGTGTTAATCCTGTGATATAAATAGTCTAGAAAGCCAACAGCTGGCCCAGGAAGCTTCTTCGGTAGTTAGGCATGTTCTGGCAGCAACTTCTTAGGTACTGTCTGTTAAAGTTCCAAATATCAAGGGTGATGAAGTATGGATGTTTAAGCAGCATTAATATTACAACCTACTGAGATGAAAATAAATGTTATATTGTGTTTAAAATGGCTTTAGGCTGTGTGTTTGGGTTTTTTCCATTTTCAATAGACAAATCTAAAAGTCATAAATAGATAAATTCTAAAGATAGAGTACTGAATAAAGGGTAGAAGAAAAAGATACATACATAAATTCCATATAATATTATTTCATGTATTAGAGTTTAATGAGAGGAAGCTGGTTCAGGAAGTAAGATTGATATGTCAGACTGCTAAATTAGTAAGTCACTGTTACAATTAAGAGCTTGAGGGTATTAACTGTGGACCTTTGCAATATTGACTGTGTTTACTCTTCTCTTGTTTTTTAGAGCTAATGAAGGCACAGGGAACTTTAAGGTACAGATGCTATTTGAATTTTTCTCGTATGATTTACTTCAGATATATGTATAACCTGAATGTATTTAATTTAGTTTGGGTTTTTTTACACCAAGTACAGCCTGAACTTGATCATCATAGTAATAGTCAACTTTGGATAACAGTGTACTTTCAAATGTATTATTGTTACATAGTATAATAAGAAAAGAATGCTTCTGAGGCTACATAATTGAAGTTTTGGTGGGAGAATTAAAGTGACAGTGGAATTTCACCTAGGTGATTCTATCTTGTTATTATTGTATATCTTTCCTAAAGGTGTGCTACTGTGGCTTTTATTGGAATCCTGAAAAAAAGGTGTAGACACTGTCTAAAATACTGGTTTCTGAGGAAGACTCTCTAATTGTAGTGGGAAGCTTGCACAGGTTATTCAGAGGAAGCATAGCCAGAGGTATAATACACTGCTATGCACTTAAACATATAACAAAAAATATACAGATTTTGGACTACACCCTGCCTTAGCCAGCAGAAAATTTATTCTTCGTCCTTTAACTAACAAAGTTTGTTGTCTGAGCAGTGGCTGTTCTGCTAAACAAGAAATAGGATTCCTAATCCTTCCTAAAGAATATGGCTCTTCTTCCAATACAGCTCTTCTTGCTAAACTGTTTTGGTACACATTGTTTACTGCCTTCACAATTTCGTATGCTGTAGTTAGAGATGCTTGGGGTGTGTCATGCCACTATTTTGACTAAACATTTAGAAAACAAGACTATTCAAGGGCAAGAAGGAGATGTAATTTAAAATTATTCAGTATATATTGCATTTAATCTTTTACTGTTTTGGAATTGTACGATTCAAAAGATGGAAAACCAAAAAAATAGAATCTTAAGAGGTACGTAAATGGTAGAGTTAGCACAAATATTTTTGCTTGGTTGGGTTTTTTGTTATTTGGGGATTGTTAGGAGAAAACAGATTATAAGGTCTGTGGCCATAAACTGTGATTTATACATGCAGCAAGTATAAATTCGGCATCATCGAGCTTGCAGCAAATTGGTTCCCTAGATCAGGTCTGACTCATTTCTAGCTCTTGTACATAAGTAAATCAAACTATTGTTTCAAAATCACAGTTCTCATAGATACATATTTAAATTCATGATTGAATTCAAGCGTAGTCCATGGCCCCCTGACCCTTCTTTCAAACTAAAGAAATATGATGAACCATGATAGTAAATCACAGCTGTTCAGAAGTCAACGTAAAAATCCAATTGGTTGACAACAAGAAGTAATCTATTTATCACACCAAATGCAGTCATCTGCTGCCTCTGTGCCTCTTTGCTTAGCTGCCTGTGTCACCAGTCAGCTGCTTAAATTTTTATCCATAGAAGAGAGATACATTAACGTTTTTGAGGCTGGCAAAACAGCATCTTGTCGGTGCAGTTCTTGCTGTGAAAGTATTTAGAAATGATACAAAAAGATTTCAGACTAGTCTTGCCCTTGTGTTCTGTATAGTAGTATATTTTAATTGATTCTAGAATTTCATGGATTACGTTAATTCCAGCCTAAGCCATGATACTTCTGGAATGCTAAAGGACATAAGCTCTTTGCGTTATAAGATAACTTGGTTTAATTATCTGAATTGTGTTTGGCACACAAGCCTGATTTGGGGAAAATAAAGAAACTTCAGGAAATAGTTCATGTGCTTCTGATGAGTAAATGTTTGTGGGGGGGAGAAATTTTTTGAATGCTGTGTAATACTAATTTCTATGCAGAATTAATAGCAAGTATCATTCTCTGGTACTTCAATAGTGAAACAGGACTGAAGTCAGTAGGTGGTTATTTTTAAATGTTGTTTTAAACAGTAGGAAGCTTGACCCTGGATTCTTAATACATATTTAGTTCTTTCCATATGAGGTAATCTAGAAGTAGGTCAGAGAAAGGTCCAAAAATTTAAGCTGTTTCCCTCTGTTATTAGGCTTTCACTTGGGTTTGGGGTTTTCAAGGGATGATGGCTGAAAATGTATGTTACCCTAAAAGCTTACAATTATTCTTTGCAGCCTTTGGAAAAGAAGTTTGTGCGTGTTTCTGGGGAGGCAACAATTGGACATGTGGAGAAATTCCTCAGAAGAAAAATGGATCTGGACCCTACTTGTCAGGTATGTGACTTACAGTGGCGTTTACAAGCTCACTGTGATCAGTGTAAATGCCTGCATTCAGACAGAACATTTCCATCAGTGTAAATGCCTGCATTCAGACAGAACATTTCCATTGTTCATGAGTGTCTAAAAAAGTAATGTTAGGCTCTTCTAATACAATAAAAAATGAAATGTTTGAAATGTTGTGATCCACAAGGAACAACTCGACTCACTTGCAACATAGTTAAATTTTCATTACAATACTGTATTATTTGCCTAAAGTTTCTAAAGTGCCATGTAAGATTTCAGCAGGTTAAACTCAAAACCAGAAGATCCTGCTGTTTCAAAGATAAAACTGAGTATATAGACAGAAGAGTGCTGAGCGCGGGAGGATATGAAGGGCAGAGACGGGTAGGAGCTGAATAACAATAAAATTTAACTGCTGAAGAAGCAAATAATGGCTAAGAAAGAATGATGCTCTGGGTGGATGTAATGAAAGTTGGATGTAAATGTAAGGTATGAATGCAGATGCAGGTGCGTGCCTTCAAATAAGAATTCAAAGGGACAGAATATGGTACAAAAGAATTCAACTTCATATTTATCAACTATTTTGATAGGAATTGTGTGTCAGAACCAGTTTTCAATTCTTCAGTGTCGTTCAGCAACCATTCAGCTGAGCAGATGCAGGAGTTCCATGGTGTATAAATGATTCTTAAAGCTGTCAGTTACTGGTAAATCAAGCTGATACTGGTGTGGATAGGCAAATGGTGAAAGTTAAGGGCTGGCTATAGAGTTAAGGCTGTGTTTTCATACAGCAGTAGCTGTCTGAGACAATGCAGCATGACTGTGTGCCTTAGTAATGAGGATTTATTCATGCCACTTACCTTTTCAGTGGCAACAAAGTAAATTAGATATAAATTATTCATCATTCTGAGGAAGTAATGTATTTTCAATTGCTAGTTTCCTCGCAGTGAGAGTCTGTAGCTTCCAGGTGGTGGTAACTTGATATTTTGAACAAATAGTGTAAAAATGAGGCTAGAAAGAATTCTTGCAGTGAGTCATTTATGTGAGGGGAAGAAATTGTTTTGTTTGGGTTTTCTTTAGTAGTACAACAGAATCTCAGTTTTAAGGAACACTGAGCATCTGTAATGGAAAGTGCAGTTACCCGTCTTTCAAAGTCAGGCTAGGCCTCCATGTTGGATGTCTTTCAGATTTTGCAATCTTGAGATGATCTAAGACAGGTAATTTGAGGGGTTTTTTCCCCCATTTGTTACTTTCTGCTTGGATGCCACCAGCAGTATGTGATCCACTCCTAATGGGTAAATATTACTGTGTCTCAAAAGCAGATGATACCAAGACTTCCTTTCACCCAGTTACTTTTGTCACTGCTAGTATTAAGTTTGCCATCCTGGAGTAAGGCACAGCCATGGGCTAATTCTAATCTCTTGGTCTCTTCTGTGCAAGTCCTGCCTGTCTGGAGAAAATGTTAAATCTTCTTTCTTCTACAGTTGGATCTGTTGGCTGCTGGTTCCCCCCCCTTTCCTCCGCTTAAGTGATCTGCTTCCATTATCTATCAGCAAGTATTTTTTTGGTCACTGGAAACTGGAAGTTGATTTTCACGCCACAAGTGATGACTGATTTCTTGAAGATATTCAGGCTTATTTTTAAAAGATTAGAGAATTAGGGAAACAAAGCAGGAAGCATTTTTCTTGTCCTGATTGATCATTTCTCTGTCATACAGGGATTTAAGATTAAAGAAATGTGTGTACTAAGCTGTCACCTTCTCATTGTGGTATGCAGAATTGAGATTGTAGGTGTGTTGGTAAACATACAAAAAGTGGAAGATATGTCAGATATGTCACTGAAGATTTAATAAGCCTAATGTCATGTGTTTTTCTTCAGCTTCCTTGGACGAGTAATAAAATGGAAACTGTAAAACGAATCTAGGAAGAGCCTGAATATAAATTAGCACAGGCAGAAGAATTTAGAGAAATAGGTTGGAAACTGTATGTGCACAGAATATAAATGTAAAGGGTGCTTGGTTGGTTTTAGAAAGTTGGAAGAGTGAGGACTGTAGTGGTTCATTTCCTGTAGGGTTCCCTAAAATATGTTAAAGAAGAAATAGATACTAAGCACAGCAAGTTTTTGTTTTAATATTACTTCTTGAATTCTGATTTCGATCTCTCTCCACTTCTTTGTTATCTAAAATAATCAATTTTTATATAAAATGTCAGGAGTTTGGTGTGCTCAGCTTGGGACTGGAGTTCAAGAACTAGATCCCCTTGGGAAGCTAGGAAATTTCTTTCAGAAATGCACGTTTCTGGCATTACTGTGCTAAAATTCACTGCACTGATCTTCAGAAAACTTCCTGCCGCAGTGTTTTAATTGTGCCTTACCTGGTGCCTGGAAAGATTTGACTGTAAGGAGAGCACAGAGTCTTTCCTCCATTCTCTCCTTAGTATTTCAGTTACATTTTTGGCTTTGTTGTTGAAACTTCTAGTAAGGAGGCTAGGTGTGGTTATTCTGTGACTGGAATCAGTTCCTACTGAGCATCAGCTTAGTTTGAAAGTCTGTGAAAGTACTATTTGGGAACATTTTGCTTGTTCCCTGTTAAAGCATATTTAGTAACCAAGTTGTAGAAAGTATGTTACTCATTCTTTTGAGCTACTGACTGTGCTTGGACCTCTTTGACTTAATTTGTGTAGAATATTAGATAATATTTGCATTTTTTCATTAACCTGCAGAAGTGGGTTGGATTGAGGTTAATGGAAATGTGAAATAAGCAGTCTGACTCGTGACAGTATAAATGAAAGTCTAAAAAGCAGTTGAACTCACTGCCTATGTTTTCTCCTAGTCTGAGGCCTCAAATTATTTCTAGACTTCCATATTTGAGTTTGCAAATGGATTAGCATTTAAGTTACATAGTTTATCTGAAAGGTTAAGGCTTTGTTTATTTTTATCTACCACTTGAGCTGACAGACTGTAGTTTACTCTTTCTGGTGCTTTATTTTGATCTCTGTGCTTTGGCCATAAATTTTCTGTATGTGCTTATATTTCTAATGACAAGGTCTGTCTTGAATATTATTGCTGGAATTTGATGGGGGATGCTTGAAAATAATTTTTGAGCAACTGGAATTTTTAGTAATAACTAAGTAGGTGACATTTAATTTGTGTTAAATACAGGCTGTGTTGCTTGGAGTCCATTAGGTACTTGGCATCAGCATCTACTGCACGTCCGTATAGTTTGCATTCTGCAGAAGAGTGGGGAGAAAATGAGAAATTTTCTGCAAAGTGTTATTTCCTTTGAGGTCATCCTGCAGCAGTATTTCTTGCCATTCACTCTGTGAAAGACTGCTGAAAGACTTGCAGCTTGGCTGATTTGAGTTCATTAATGTAGCCTATGGAATGGAAATGTTCCATAATCAGATGTGTGTAAACCACAGCCTGGGGAAAGACCAGAATAAAGTCTCTGCTCACATAGCGTAGTTGCTGATGCAATTTCTTTATGCTAGTCTTAGACACTGGAATAGAAGTATCTGGTACCTTTGAAAAGTAAATAGCAGCTAGAGAAATGGAAAGCTTTGTCAGCTTTTTGTATAACTAGCCCAAATACTCATGTCAGTCTCTAAAACTGTTTTTTCCTTATCCTTCCCTGGATAATATAGATTGGCATAGAAACTACTGATTAAAGTCTACTGCTTTCTGGGCCAAATTGTTCCTTGGTATTAATTTTATGTGGGATGTCACTTGCATGAATGTTTTCCAATTTTATCTCCATCCTACTTAGTATTAATATATAGCTGACTGTTATCATGGCTTTTAGAGAAATAGCTCTAATAACAGACATGCCACCTAAAGAACATAAGTGGCATAATAGAAAGGCTGCTTTAATAAGAATTTTAACAGAGCTGTTAAGAGACTGACTGCACATCAGCTACACCTTCATGTTTCCTTGCAGCGAAAGGTCAAATGATATTTACTGCTGCTTCATTGCCTATCAGTACTAGCTGGCTTCATTCTCACCTGTCAGATGAAATTATAGTAAATCCATAGTACTTGAGTTGCTGGTGCTTCTTTTGCAGTGGAATATATTAATTCCTGTATGGCACAAACTTTCCTCTGAGACACATTTCACAACTGATTTTCATGCTGAGCTGGTTTTTCTAGTTTTTTTTTTTTTTTCATTTTCTGTTCTATTCTCTTGTCTTTATAGAATGACTCCTAGCATCAAATTAGCAGGCAGAAGTTCAGGCTTTGGTACTGGAATGAGTTGATTGGACATTTGGTATTCAGAGCACTCTAACATATTAAATGTGAAAAACTTCTCAATGTGTTAGAAGACACTGAATCTTTAATGATGAGCATTTGAAACTGGAGCAGCAGGGTCAGAGTGGGATATTTTCAAACAAGCATTCTGATTCTGTTTTAAAACATTGTCAGCAGTTGTCACTGTGTGATTGGCATCCTGTACTGGGCAAATAGACTAGATTTTCTGTTTCTGTAGAATATATAAAATATCTATGTATGTATCTTCAGTGAGAGCAAGATTGAGTCCTTAATGGTATAAAAATTATGAATGTAAGCCTATAAAGCAAAAGTGATTAAACTTGTATATCACTGAAAACCAAAGCAGATATGTCGTCCTTCCTTCAGTAATAACTAGATAACTAGAAGGTAGAATACATGGGAAACAGCAGAAATAACTGTAGCCAGCTTTCAAAAAGAAATATATTTCTTACAGGTTCTGTATTAAATGCATCAAATGTTGCTGTTAAATGTATACACGTGTGTGTATATATGGATCAATAGTTGATCAGTATTTAATGTTACATCCAGATTAGTTTTTACATGCTGGTTTTGTCCTAGAAGCTAAAATCAAAAGAAATGCTGAGCAGTTCATATCTTCTGCGCATTAAGATTCTACCTAACATGAACAGAGTATCCTTCATCATTCTCACACTATACAGATGGTGAGGTAAATTAGCCCTTTCTGAGTCTCCAAGGAGTAGAATTCCTGTGTTTTGATTCTCGGAACAATGCAGTCTGCCAGCATGAGACATAAATCTTCCCAAATCTTTTCATGGAGACTGAGAGAGAGAGTGGGTCAGCACGCAAAAGAGCATAAATCCAGGGGAACTGAACAGCTTAAGCACAGAGTGTATCCTATAGTGAAAGTGTCTGTGGAAGAGAATACACAATGACATTGCAGTATGCTCCCCCACTACTGCAGTGGCAAAGCTTAGATGTTTTCCTTGCAGAAAGCTGCGGGACAGCTCATTGTCAATGCTCTTTACTTTAACTTTGAGGTTTTGACATTGTAAGTCACAGATGACAGCTCTCATTTCTGTATCTAAAAATTGTTCACAAGCAAAATGTAACCAAGCTGCAGTTGAGAGGGAAACAGTGCTGTGTTAGCTGCTCTAATTTAGAATGTTAGAGACTGGATTTACGTTATGCAAAGTAAATTCATAAAGAGGCTTATTTTTTGTATATAGTCAATGCAAAGAATTCAGAATAGCCCACTTATTCATTTTATTTTTTTTCCCAAAAAAAAGAAATTTACTGGTTTTGTGGGCAGTTACTTAATAAAAGTGCCTCCTGTGGAATTGGAGAGCTCAGTGGCATAGTTTAGCTGCATTAGAGGACGTCACTTAAAATTGCTGAGTATGTCCTTCACTTGCATCACAGAGGTATTGATTGCACTTCGAAAGAGGACTGTGGGATGTGGTTGCTGACAGTGGCATACAGTGAGCTTCTCTATTAAAAAGCTTCTTCAAACAGTCATATTAAGCAGGCTTATTCACGAGTTTTCTCACTCAAGGTAGGAATGAGGGTAGCAATGGCTCATTGTCAGCAGCACAAACAACTTGCCCTCTTTTGCAGCTAAGGAATGACTCTGGGTATTTGTGGGATTGTTTCAATACATGCTCTAAATTCACATTAAATTTGTCACAGCTGTTACTGGAGAACTTTTTTCAGCGGAGGCAGAAAACTGGGAGTGAAACAACAAAACTGTTCCAGAAGTGAGCCCCAGTTTAGGGGCATGGGGTGGGAAACATTAGGGCAGTGCAACAGCACTGTGTGTGCTGAATACATTTGGCCAACAAAGGTGAAGATGGCTTTATTGTCTAATGTGCTGGAATTGAACTCTTGTGATCTATTTTAAAGGACCTCAATATACCATTTCACTTGTCCAAAGGTAGGTTGAACTTGATGGTGTTTATGTTCTTTCACAGGTGGACATAATATGCGGTGATCACCTCCTGGAACACTACCAGACTCTGAGGGAAATTCGTCAAGCCATAGGAGAGAGTGCAGTACAGGTACATATGGCAGCTTGGGCTTTGCTCCAGGTTTTCTGTTTTAAAGTTAAAGAATTCCTTCCTTAAGCTCTCAGGTAGCAGCAGCTTGTCTGAAGAAGCCACTAAGAAGAATTTTTCCAGCTTACACAAGATGCTTTTTATATTGCAAGTGGAGTTGAGAAGTACACCATGTGCTAAGAGTGTTCTTGATGGTTTGATCATGACCTGGACATGAGGGCTTTGTGGTGGGTTTCTTTTCCTGTTCTGAAACAGGTTGTTACCAGTGATAAATCACAGCAGCCTTTCTTTCAATTAACATTCCTTGCCTTCCTCCCTGACAGCTGCATCTCTGCAGGAAATGTGTCATGGTTTAAGCCCTGTCAGCAAGCCAGCCACACAGTTCCTCTCTCTCCCCCCGACTCTTTCTTGCCTACCCCCCCCAACCCTGGCTCCTGGAGGAATGGAGAGGAGCATTGAAAGAATGTACCTCCCACAGGTTGAGATAAGAACAGTCCAGTAACTAAGGTATAACACAAATCACTACTGCTACCACCAATAGTAATAATGATAAG
>JBCJKH010019828.1:0-12690 GCA_039877255.1 Loriculus beryllinus
AGGTAAAATCTCTCAATATAATCACCTCAGCTAACAGTCTTTTTATTATATAAGGTCTATGACCTTATTAGATAGCAAGAGTGGATGCTCAGAGAGCATGAATGTAGTTTGTTAACAAAGCATTAATGAAACATGATAATCAGAGTATTAGAACAAAGATGGCAAGTAGGCTATACTTATAGCCTTATAGATATATTGGTCTTGTATTGGCAGAGGACAGAATTACTGTCTTCTGAAGAAAATCAAGGGAAATATACCACTCAAAACCAAAAGAAAAATAGATTAACTGTTGAAAGAAAATAATTATTTAAAGAAAATGAAAGGGCAAAAGACAAAATACAATATTTGGGGAACTGACTGTCATTGATAGTTATAATTTCTAGCAGCTAATAGCACTACTTTCAGACCATCACTATGCTGTGCTATTAGAGATGCCAGACCCTTCTCTTGACTCATTCTCTTTGAGAGTACGGGTGGCAGATGGAGAGAAATTTGATTAGTTCTCCATATTGTGGATAACTCCTCACGTGTGGTCTCAAGTATGGCTTGCATTGTACCTGCTTGAAACACCAGTGGCTAGCAATGTGATCACCCCTCCAGTATTGTGCCAGTAGCACCCCATGCTGTTGAGCTCTGAGAATGGCATGCAGAATCCATTGGAGAACCAGAAGTGAACTCATAGGTATGAGACTTTGCTAAGTTCATCTCTGTAATGGTCTTGGGAACCTTCCCAGAGATGCTGGAGTTTGGCTTACATAGTCAGCTCACTCTGTAATGCCCCTGTTGATAAGCTTTCTTTCAGCAGCTTAACTGAAAAGGTTGATGCCTAACCTTTCTTAGTTTCCTTCCTTAGGTCAGCTGGCATGTTTGTTTGTGTGCTTGTTTGTTTTTCTTGTAGCAACATCCTAAAACATGGCAGGTAAACTCATCAGCAAGAAAAATTGTAATCATTGCTATTATTACTGGTCTTTGACATGCAGATTTCTACAACTCTGGCTTATTGACTCTGCACAAGTTGATTTAGAATGTATTTCTACAGAAGGAGACATAGATGCTAGACAGAAAATCCACCAGGACTTTGCATGCCAGAAAAGGAGTGGGCTAGTGTTTTTGATAAAGCTGGCTCCCAAGGAAACTGTGGATATGGGCTGCATACGAAGTGCTAATTTTTTTCAGAGCCAATGCGAAAGCTGCCTTTTAACTGGACTAAATTAGGTCTTTCATGGAAGAGCAGCAAACCAGAGCAAATTGCTCAACAGTATCCCTCTTAAAATGTCAAAAGTATTTTGTCAAGCAGAATCATTATTTATATCATACAGACTTCCTGCATCTGCTTTTTCTCTTATCATGGCCCAGTTCAGAAGTATTCACAAAAAGCATTACCTACAAAGAAATAAAGATAAATGGTGTAGTTCACAAAACAGAACAACATCATTCCATCAGAAACTTAAATTTTGCAGAGCTTCGGGTTTTTACTCAGCTCAGATTTCTTGCTATCTATGAAAGATTAAACCTCTGGAGAGCTAGTGAATCTCCTGCTTGCCAGTAGAAATTTCTTTTTATATTATCTAAGGGAGTACGATAGTCAGGAGAAATCATTATTACAAATCCCTGGAACAGTCTATTTTTTTTCAGATATTCTCACTATTTCTAAATCTGCTTTCATTTTGCATGAGGAGCTTTTCACATTTCAAGGAAGATTAGATTTTGGAGGAGAGGGGAGGAAATGCTTTTCTTTTCCTGTTTTCCTAGTTAAGTCAGATTTTGTGCTTGTGTAAATCAACATAATTACTCTGATTTCAACATGACTTCAATAATAATCCTGTTTGAAAACATGGACCTCAGAGAAAACAAAGAACTTTCTGTAGTGAGCTCTATTCTCTATGAAATCTGGATGCTTTAATTTTATGCTTATTGTCCAATTTGTCTATACTGCTATAACACCTTTCTTTCTGATTACTTTGTTTGTCCATCTTGCTTTCATATGTGTTCATCCTCCACGATGATGATAAATTCAGTATGTGATAAAACATTTCAAAATCCTTGAGCACAACCACCTCCTCTGTTGTCTAATTAACATTCTGCTTCCACTGAAGCTGGGCAGTGCAAAGGAGGTGGCAGGAGAAGGCATGAGTGGAGGTCTCATCAGTCCCCATTTCCTTATTCATCCTCAGTGGCAATCACTCCTGCATACAATTATGTTGTACTCAGGCCTTCCTTATGGTGCTCCTGTCAGGCATAATTAATCAGCCCTTATATTGATTGTATTTTGTATACTGGTTTTTAGACAAGAAAAAATAAACTGAATCTCTCCTGAACGGTGCTGTAAACTTGGTCCCACACAGAGCCCATTTCCATTGTGTTAAAAAGTAAGATATCCTAGATGTTCAGCATAAAATGCTCCCAGGGCTGGTCAGGCTGCTTTCCCATCCCCACCTTCTGAATGCATGGCTGCATGTGCCTTACTCAGAGAAAGATCTGCATGCTATATCAAAAAGTCTACAGTTGGATATAGTAACAGGACTAACATCAGTATGCTGTGCTTCAAAAAGTACTCCACACAGTTCTGGTTCTCAGCTTGTAGTCATCTTAGTCTGATACCTAGATTTTCCAAATTATCTTATTATTGACACATTCACCCATATTTTCTACAGGCATAAGGCTCAAGCCATAACTCTGATAATGCTAAAGCATTTCTTAATTGCTTTTAACTTCTACAGTTACCCCACAGCATGCCTTTTTACTGCGAATTCTGGGGTTTTTTTGGAGAGAGAAGCAGAGCAAAATTTAAAAAGGGAAATGAGTTACCACGTGGATCAGTTGTCTCTAGCACAAGACGAAGCAAAAGGAATTAAGAGAACAGACCTTGACCTCCTAAGTGCTTCAATGAGGCAGTGCAGTCAACGCAACATGAAAGGCTGGCCATCGTGATACTTCTGGGTCCTTTCCAGAGTTCTTGGGCTCAGTCATAAGAGAATGGTCACAGGAGGGACAGAATCTGCTAGCTCTGTGCCACCAGCCATTAAAAAGCTGGTTCAAGACACACATAAAGAGAACAAGGCAGGCAAAGACACCCGCAGCCAAAATGGAACTTGTACCCTATCACCACTGCTTGTGAAGAGTTCACCTAAAAGGATATACAAACAGCAAAAAAAGTTCTAGTTATCACAATTTTTTTCTGGGCAGTTCTCAAAAAAAAAAAAAAAAAAAAAAAAAAAAAAATTGCTTTTCCTTTTAAGCTCCTAAATCAAAACTTAATGTATATTGGAGAGCTATTTCATGGCCCTACCCATGACTTACATCTTGTGTTAAGGATTTAAATAGATCATTATTGATGTATGGGGATTTGCATGTAGCTACCAGCTTTTTCATTTGATTAGCCATTTAATATTATAACATGAGAATGGTAACAAGCTACTAAAGAGGTAAAAATACGTAACCTGCAAGGCATTAACTTTTGTTTTTAAAAGGATATCATTTTGTTCTAATGCTAATTTCAATAGATAAAAGTAAGAGGATTATTAAATCATTTATATTGGCCAGAATCCATAAAACACAGGTTCACTAAAGTCTTACACTGCAATTAAGCTGTCAAAATATTTCTATTAAATAATTAAATGCAGTATCAAACCCCACATTAATAAATTGGGTGTATCGTGTCTCTTCCTGGAGAATTTGACTGAGAATGCTCTGAACCATACTTTCTATTTCTCTTATTCAATGAACTAGTTTTGCTTCTCATCCAATCACCATATGAATTAATATTATTAGTTCAGATGATAACTACATATATATATATATAGTAATATGACTTCTCAGCTATTGTCAGTTATGAAGATAATCTTGCAACACTTCTGATTTGATCCACACCTTAGCATTAAAAGCTCAATACAAAGCTGATGAAAGATTTATCAGTCGATCAGTGTTTTTCAGTTTGTACATCACCATATTATGTTAACTGAAAATATATAAGCAACCAGAGTCAAAAAATTATAGTTGCTATTGTGAATAGTAAAACAGAAATATGATCACAAAGTCAATGCTTCAAGAGTAGTTTCAATTTCTAAAGAAGTTACTACAAATTTTCTACAGAGCCTTGCTGCTTCACATGCACTAGAAGATCTATGAGGAACCAATGCCACAAGAAAACCCAAATAACTGAAAAAAAGAAAGCAACAAAAAAATAAGACCCATTTGTAAACACCAGATTACATACTGTATTTTTTATTACACAATTAAGATGGTCCTTTCATCTACAAGTACTAAAGAGGTCCTGGTGGGCATCTTTCCACTGCATACGCTGGTTTACTGGAGTGAATTAGGCCAACCATCAGAGGAAGGAACTGTGAATCTGCTCCTGGGAACAACCTCATGCCCTTGGGTCTTCTGCTAAGCGAACACATTCAGCCTGGCTGATGACTGTTGCCCATGGACTGTAGCCTCATATCCTGAACAGACCTGACCCGTAGCTCTTGCTGGGTGGATTGCATTTAAACAGTATATCCTGGCAGCAGCCAGTCTCTGTTGCTAGCTACTTAGGTACACACATGCTCCAGCTTCACAGGCCTGCTTTCACTGAGAATATGCTTTTACTGACATTGTGTAACACTCTTCACAACACATATATATCTGCACATCACTGACATCAGAGCCTCAATAGGTGGTGTGAGGCTGCTTTTACACAAACACTGTGTGAAGACAGGACAAGGGCTAATGGCATTATACTGGAAGAAGGTAGATTTAGATCAGATATTAAGGAAAAAATTCTTTACTGTGAGGGTGATGAGGCACTGGAACAGGTTGCCTGAGAATCTGTGGCTGCCCCACCCCTGACAGTGTTCAAGGCCAGGCTGGATAAGGCTCTCAGCAGCCTGGTCTAGTGAAAGGTGTCCCTGACCACGGCAGGGGGGTTGGAACTAAATGATCTTTAAGGTCCCTTCTAACCCAAACCATTCTGTGATTCTATGATTCTATGACTTAGACTTCTAAGACATAGAGCCATCAGCTTCTATGCAACAGTGAGTAGTTATAATTTCTATTATTATACACTGCAAATTCTCGAAGCTGCATGTTCAGCAAACGCAGAGCTCTACTTCTGTCCTTACAAAACCTGATCAATACACTGGACCTATGCTGACAGAAAAGAATTTATTTGTTGGAATAACCACTCAAATTATTTTGCTAATCACAGAAATGCCTATTGAGATGAAAAATAACCCAGCACTTCTGATTTGTACAACCAAAAAAGTTACAATTAGTGCAGGAAGCTTTGCCATGTTAAGCCCTGCATTTCTTTGCCCAGATCAGTGAAATATCGGGATTTGCACCAAATCCACAGAGAGGCTTTGCAGTTATCTTACAATGCTCAGAGGTTTAATAAAGCCGTTTCTGTAGACTGTGTTGAGGATTCTACTTAATTAATTAACTTAAATAATAACGCTATATTGAAAACTTCCTGGGAGAACATGCACTCTGGTTAATTTGTTAGGCCACAGATAAAGTTGCCAATCTGAAAGAAATTCTACAGTATTTAGGAAAAGAGCACCTCTGGTAACAGCCAGCTTGAACTGATACGGAATTCCAGAAGTCTCCCCAGCTTCCATCTCTAGTACAAGTGAGCACAGAAAAACCTTATTACCTCCATAATAGTTTCTGTTACTTCCTGGAAGTGAAGTACAGCTGAAATCTTAACAATGTCAGAGAAAGTAAATTTGCACAGCACTTTCCTGGCGGTCCAACTTGTTCTGCTTACACCAGTACTACTAGGACACAAATTAGTTTTGAACAAGGCCATAGCTGTCTTTTCTGAAGCAACAGCTAAGCTCAACTTCATGTCATGTTAGAGAAAACATCCAAGTTAGTTAACACATTTTTTAGTATAATCAGTCATCTCTTATAGAAAAGATGCCCATGCCAAACAGTTTTCAGCTCTCAGAGATCAAAACATTTTAACAATACTTTAGGTAGTATTTGATGGTCTTCCTCAAGTACTCATAATATAAAAAATATTCACATGTACAAATATGCATTACTATAACTGATTAAGCTTCAATACTACAAACAAATAAATAAGAAAGGTCTCAAGCAGAGCATTAAAGAGCAATGATATATTCAGGTATCTAAATGTAAGTTGTCACTTCATAATTTTTAAGACACCTACCTATGCAGGAATCAAGAAAACATTATATATTTTTTTTCTTTTCTGATGGATTCTGAAGTATATGTAAACCAGCTAAAAAAAAGAAAATTTGATAATGGAATATGTAATTGTTCTTTTAATTTCTGCATTTGGGAGATACACATATAAATACATATATATTCTTTTGTTACACAGGATTTCTAGAATTATTACTTGCATTTTAATATAAATGTTACAATAAACTGCATTACATTTCCCCTACAAGATTAATTTATGAAACCATATTTTGGTTGATGGTGGCAGCTGAACCCCCAATGGAATTAATTAAAGGATAATCTCCGTTGCTTTGTAGTATACAAACCAATAAATGGTTGCTGAGATTAACAGCTGAAGCAAAGCTAACACATTCAAGGAATTTCAAACCCCATTTATTACACACCCTACAAAGCAGGAGAGATTATAGCTATACAGCAAAGCAGAACATCAAAAAAGCCAAAAACAAAACCAAAAAGAAGCCCACACAAGGTAAACATCATTTCCTTCCCTTGTGAATATTTGAAAGTGATGCTTCTTTGTTCAACAGTTCTGTGGTGTATAGATGAACTCAGCTAGAATGAAAAAGAAACAGGATGAAGCTAAAAATGTGTGCTTTTTTGACTGCTCATCTAAAGGAAGGAAGAATGAGGGAAAACACTTTAAAAAATCAGAAATGCTATTATTGATGAAAATAATTTTTTATTTTTTTTTTTAAAGAGAGTTTGTTTGTGAAAGCTTATATTTTTATATTCAAGAGTCCTTCCCAAACACAAACTGGGAAATTATTAGGCTTTCAAGATGTTTGGAGAATGCTTTCTTTAGAGCAGTGACTGTGGCATCCTTTAGATACAATTGCTTCTGCATCTTCTCTTTAGCTGGCAGAAATGAGCTTCGTGTGATATTCAGGCCTCCTTTTGGCTTTCGTAGGAGTAAATGAAGTACAGGTGTGTGCTACGGCAGACAGCATGTCGTGCTTTGAAAGTTTCCCCAAGAGAGAATTTTTTTAATGCAATTTTCAAAGGAGTTGTGTAAGCACCCATTGACAGCAGTCATTCTGTTTTTTATTAAGTGAATTGAAGGCTGCTTTTAAGTACAAAACTACACTACTTTACCTCCTTCCCTTTGCATCAAATATTATTCTGAGATTTTATTTCTTCCTGAATGTAAGTCTAATAACACTCTCTGTAAGC
Organism: Loriculus beryllinus; assembly: GCA_039877255.1. Taxonomy (NCBI): domain Eukaryota; kingdom Metazoa; phylum Chordata; class Aves; order Psittaciformes; family Psittacidae; genus Loriculus; species Loriculus beryllinus. The sequence continues at coordinate 7,366 of JBCJKH010019828.1, forward strand.
ATTTTATTTAATTCTTATTTTCATTTTATTCAATTCTTATTTTCATTTTATTCTTCCACAAAAATCACTTGCAAATTCTGAGATTTCCATTTTAAAAGGGGCTTTCACTTTTTCTGGCCATAGAAAATTAATGAAGTTCAAAGTTAATGAGGTATAAAGTACAGGCTAAACTCACCCTACCCACTCTGCATCTTTAAAGCTAGTGATGTCTCAGCTTTCTACACAGAATTATTAATTGTCACCTGACGACAAAGACTTGTTTCAGGATAACAGTGTATTTAATAGAAAGGGGGGAAAAAGTGAAGTATATACATCACTGTGTGGTCTGCCAGCATCTGCTCTTGTTTCATGTCTGCATGAGAAACCCGTCTCAAGAGCTCCTCTCTGTCTCTCAGTCCGTCTGTGTAATAAAGAAAGGGAAAGAAACAGAAATCTCCTAGGATGTGTGGGCACTTTATCGTTTCTTCTGAGCTTAACCCTTTGGAGAGCAATAAGAAACACCAAGTCTGGAATGGAAGTGGCAGAATACAAAGTATCACACTTCTGTTAGCCTGTAATGTTTCAAAGGTAATAGTTACACCAATTCACTGAGTTTGAATTATAACCAATTATGTTAGGTCCAACAATATATTTGTAATAATGAGCTGAAAAGGTCATCATTACTTTCTCTTCAATATTGCTTTCTCAGCATTAAATTCAGGAGTAAATTTACTTAAGCTTCTTTTTCTGTAGTCTTTAATTACACATGGGGAATTTTACTGCATTACTGCAAATTATTCTCAGACTTCCAGTAGGAATGTTCTTCTTGGTCTTCCTTTAGATTTCCTTAAATCCACACTCTTTAACCTGATTTTATAAGCCTTTTATGTATAAAAGCCTACCATAATGCATATAATTTGACAAACAGAAATATACATCTAAACCAGGAAACATAAAGATGAAAAGCACCAAACTGTTTAAAAAGTCACAAAAAATATTGAGGTTCAGGGTGTTTTCTTTGTTACCTGGAACCTAAGTTAGTCTGAAGAGTGAAAAAGAAAAAAAATCTGAAATTTCTTTTTTAACAAATCTCAGCATTCTCATTTAAAGATTTCCATTTCTCAAGAAACATTATTTCTAAAGTCAAGTCCTACATTAAAATGGATATTTTAAAATACTATCTTGTCAGTCTGGAGGCTTGAACATTAGAGTTGAATCTGGTGAGGCACCAAAAGCGTCTACCTCTTTCAGCAGAGCTAGGGACTCTTTCCTACTTTACTGAATGAGGTCTTTCTCCTTCTAAAGATTATATTTAGCCCATAATTCTCACATAAATTTCAATGTATCCAATAACCAACATGACTGACACTGCCTCGTATGAAAGGTCCCCAGTGGCAAGTCTGTAAAGCATTTTTGACAGCTCAGCTGAAGTATATCAGGTGTTATATACTACTATACTTCTATAAACATGCATAATATCTGTTATGCTCTATATTTTATCATTATGTTTTGAGCCCAAACTCCAGGAAGTTCCTTCCACTGACGTAAATACACAATCTTTTTGATCTGAAGACAGTTCATCTCTGACACAAGCATTTCCCTATATCCTTTTAGGTATATCACTTTGATGTATTGTTAATAAGTGACAAAGCACAGCTGAGAAGTTTTCTGTTCATTAGATGAATATAATAAAGCTTACTTGCAGCATGACTTTGCACAGCCTCTAAGGTCATCCCAATGTTGTGCACTGCTTCTGAGCCAAGAAGGATTCATCCCAGCTTTGGCATTTGTTGGACAAAAATCTTTATCTAAATTTGACTGAAACTCAAACTTGAGAAAGACTAGTTATCTCTGAACATCTTTTGAACATTCCTAAGAAAGGCTTTGAAATTAAGACAGAGACCTGAGCATTTAAAATAAGACTTGATGAACCAGCTACCTACAGACTCCTTCCAATCTAAATTTTATTTGGTCTTCTGTTGAGCACAGCAGGAAAATGGCTATATAAACAGGCTGCACAGGGCTAACCTGTTGCAAGCAAGATAGATAGTGAGATGGTAAAAATAAATCTCTTCTGCAGCAGGGACTTGTGTCAGCAGCACGTCACTCTGCCCATGCTCCCAACTTCCCATCCATCTGGACCAGTGTATCACAGCAGTAAAAGAACTTGTCATCTATCTGCTGCTACTTAAGAGCACAGACTTATTCCTTCATGTTCATGTGTTGCTAAGTAGAAAGCTTTTACCGATTTCTGTGCATTTTTATGTCCCAAATCAAAATCACAGTAATCTTTCTGGAAAAGGTGATGCAGAGCCTTCTGTTTCTTGACTATTTGAGCTCATAACTTCTGTTTGACCTATTAGTCTTCTCTTTCTCAGACACTTTTATAATTTAGCACCTGTAATATACTTCTGTGAATTGTCTTTAGCAAACAAGATTGCTGGTTCAACCTCTGAGAGCTGAACTAGAATTAGGTGATCCCTAATGCTAAACCAATTTTCAATAGTTACATTTTACCAAGAAGCACCAATCCTGGGAGACTGAGACAGTTTCTCAAAAGAGCTTTAACAGCAAATATTAAAAAAAATACTAGGAAAAATTACTTTGAATATTTTAATGCATTATTTGTGTTTGGTATTTCTATTTCATAATAGTTACATATATTTACGGCAGATTACTTGATTCTGATAAACAGTGCAAACCTCTGTAGTTCCAAATGCTTATTTTTTCCATGCAAAAATCGCCTTAATGGCCAATAATAAAATAATATAAAAATGGTTTACACATTTAGAGGACCTTTCATCCAAAAGTTTCCAAGGGGCTGCAGAGATAAGTTCATTGCAGCATTTTTCTTTTTACAGCTAAAGAAATCAAAGACTAGCAAGATTAAAGGCCAAACTTTTAAAGACACTGTTGGAATTAATTGGTGACTTGGAAACCTTTCAGGATCTGCATCTAAGTGACTTGCTGAAGGACACACCCTGAACAAAACTGGAAAATAAAATAAGGGTGTTATGAATTCCTTTTTCATTATTTCAAGGTCACCGAAGCGGAATTCCACATATAGAACAGGAATAGCTAATTGACTCATGGAATTAATAAAATAGAGATTATTCATCAAATATAGTCCCACAGTACTCTTATAACGCTCCACATAAGCTTGTTGCCTCATAGTGCAAGTATAGACCATTAATGTATAGAAATATACATAGTCTAAGGCGTAATGTACAGTCTTGTCACCCATTGCATTTGGAGAGACCTCTAAACATGCATGAATTCTCAGCACAGGTTATGCGAGTGAGGACGAACACATGCATTCAGCTCCAGTGGGTTATTTGCATAGTGGGTGGGAGTCAGGTTATGAAGATTTTGACAATTTAAGCTTAGAAAACTAGTTTTTCTATCTAGACAGCAAAAAAAGGGCTGCTCCTTTCAAAAGTAATCAAAGTCCTGAAAATAACTGTCTGAAGCTGGATGATGTGAATATATTCCTCAAGAGATCCACATCCTGAATCAGATCCAGCTGTTTAGATGCTTCATTTATGTTCCATGCTTACACAGGGGAATTGTATCAGCAAAAAGGGAAGGGAAGAAGGAATCAGGTCTGAGTAAGCTAACTTTTTTTCAGAATTTTACAGAACTTTAGAAAACTTCTCTACTTCATAACATGCTGACATGGTTTCTGCCAATAGCACTAAGATGTGATCCTTCTTCTGTTGAAAGCATCACTATTTTTAATGACATAATACCAAACTTTAAAGGCATTTATGTATTTTATCTAACATTCTGGTATTAAATATTCTTTTAATCAAGTCAAACACTTATTAATTAAATTTATATTTAACATCTATAGTCCTCTTTGTACTTTTTTCATGTATTTTACATACATAATAAATACATGTTGCACTATAGAATTTTACCTTATAGGATTAAATAAAAATATTTTTATTATTAATTGCCTGCATTTGTTTTCAGGACTCTTTTAATTTCTGAAAAGCTAACATTCCTCAGCTTGGTGCTTTGAAGAAAATATTGACCTAAAACACTACAGCATGCTTTCCAAATTACAGGTATGAAGAAAATTGGAAAGAAAAAGAAACCTTCTGGGTGAGATTATTCACCAGAAAACAGGGAAACAATAAATAGATCATAGTTTTTGAAAGAGGAAGAACCCTGGAGCAGGTGAGATTTGCATACTAATTAGAGACAAAGTTTATTCAAGCTCACAGGCCAATCTATCTCTCATCACAAGACAGCATCTGTTTCAGAAGATTCAAATCCTTTTAGTTTGGCTGTTGCTGTTATAAAAGATTAAATATTTTTCAGCTTTCATTATGTATTTTTGCTTTTGAGGGGTTACAATTCAAAGAGTATTACTTTTTTCATGTTTAAGGTAATTCTGTTTCAAAGTGATTTTTATAAAAAATAATTCCACCACTGTCCAGTTGTGCTAAAAAAAAGAAATAAAAAAAATAAAAGTGTATCTATGGGATGTGACTTGCAAAATAGTTAAAAATCAACCAAAGGCAGCACAAAATACAGACTACTCAAAATTGATATGAACAAAAATACCTAGGACAGAAAGGGATCTGAGCTGAGAACCCACCATCAGCTGAGAACTGATGTTAATAAGTGACCCACACTTAATATTTAATTATATTAATATTACACCAATCCTAAAGGCTATTTGCCTTCTCCTATAACATTTAGATTAAAAGATGGTTTTAAATGTTTCCAAGTGAATATGTACAAAACCTGAGGCATCTAATGACTTGTGAACTCAATCAAAAACTTGCCAAGGAAGAAACTGCATCAGATAATTCAAAAGAATGAAAGGAATTACATTATCAGTTAATTTAATTAATCATTGTAATGCATATTAAAATAAAATTTGATATACAGGAATATTCTACTACTAGCATGGATTCCCTTCCCAGACATTATTATATTATGAAAAAATACTTGCAATTCTTTCTTAGTCATAAAGCACTTTTACTGAGAAAGTTTTTGTCAGTCACATACAAATGTACAAGAACCACCTTAAACAGTTGCTGATCAGTGCTCCAATTTTAAACGAACACGCTGCTTAAGTCTATCATGCTGCCATTTCTCCTAGCTGGGCTTTCTGTTTCTACCTGAACTTTTTTCCAATGATGTTTGAAGTCTGTGGTCTTCATTCACAATTTCCATCTGTTCCCTCACAGATACATGACAGCTCTAATATGAGCATATTTGGCAAATTTACTTGTCTCCTGCATGCTTCCTTGGAAACAATGATCACTCTCTTGCACACAGCCTTAGTAAACATGGCCTTCTCACCTGCTGCTGAGAAAGAAAAACACCTTC
>JBCJKH010019828.1:25563-38592 GCA_039877255.1 Loriculus beryllinus
ATGTGCCTTAGCATGCCTTTCAGGAGAATCTGCTCCAAGATTTTGCCAGGCACAGAGGTGAGACTGACTGGTCTGTAATTCCCCGCATCATCCATTTTCTCCTTCTTGAAAATGGGCGTTATATTTCCCTTTTTCGAGTCACTGGGAACTTCACTTGACTGCCATGAATTTTCAAATATGATGGACAGTGGATTAGCAACTTCATTTGTGAGCTCCTTCATGACCCGCAGATGGATTTCATCAGGTCCCATGGACTTGGTCTAGTGTGAGGTGTCCCTGAACATGTCAGGGGGGTTGAACTAGATGATCTTAAGGTCCTTTCCAACCCTAACCATTCTATGATTCTATGATTCTATGACTTGTGCACGTTCAGGTTTTTAAGATGGTCTCGAACCAGATCCTCTTCTACAGGGGGCCCAAGGTCTTCATTCTCACAGTCCCTGCATCTGCCTTCCAAGACTTGGGTGGTGCGGTCAGTGCCTTTGCCAGTGAAGACCGAGGCAAAGAAGTCATTCAGAACCTCAGCCTTCTCCAAACCCTGTGTAGCCAGTTCTCCCTATAGCTTCCAGAGAGGGGGCCTATGTTGTCCCTGGTCTGTCTTTTATTTGGAGTGTACCTATAGAATTCCTTCTTGTTACCCTTAACATCCCTAGGCAAGTTCAATTCTAACTGGGCCTTAGTTTTCCTGACCTGGTCCCTAGCTTCCCTGACAACTTCCTTGTATTCTTCCCAGACCACCTGTCCTTGTTTCCACCTTTTATAAGCCTCTTTTTTCTTCGAATTTTTCTCAGCAGCTCCTTATCCATCCAAAGAGGTCTCCTGGCCCTCCTGCTGTACTTCCTTCTAGTTGGGACGCAACACTCCTGAGCTTGTAGCAGGTGATCCTTGAATATCAATCAACAGTCTTGAGCCCCCCTGCCCTCTACAGCTATATCACATGGAACCTTACTAAGCAGGTTCCTGAATACCATAATCATGGTACTCCCTGTACTATTCAAATAACAAGACTGGGAAAGAGACTTTTATGAGAAAATATCATGCATAATTTATCATCTTTAATATAAAAAATCAAACCAAGAAACTATGTCCTCAGATAAATCTCTGCAGTGCAATCCAAATGGACTTATGTCCAAAGTGTTACAAACCTGCAGGTGAGATCACTGCCTGAGTCCAAGTTTCTATATGTGCTTCCTCTTGCTACAAACTGCATGTAGAAAGCTACTTATTTTATGTTCATGGTACCACACATGGTATGCCTTGCCTTTGGCATATTTACGTAAAATATCTTTCATATCTGAAATCATATTCAGCCTTGTTTCCACCACAATTCTGTTTTCTAGGCCCAATAGAAATTGATGTCAGATACACTAATCTACATTCTACACATAGTACAGCTTCCACAATGATGCTGAGGTCAGGCCTCTAACTCTATATTGAGTAGAGACGGCCAAAATTCTGATTTTCAAAAGTACTTAGGTTTGTTGCTATGTCTAGAGCAGCAGTTAATAGGCAGGTATCATAACTTAGAAATCTTGGGTTTAATTTCACAGATGAAGTCTAATACCAGAAGACTATTGCAATTTATTTAAAAATTTACATTTTATATGTAGCATCCAATATCATGAGATATATTTTATATCACATTCCAGAATTCATAAAATATTTGATTTGAAGGAGGCAGATTATCTACATATGTAAGGAGCACTACCCTTTCAGGAAAGGATCAAAGCTTTCAAAGTTTTCATTAGAAAGTTCCTAGCTTCAAAGATGCCAAGTCTATTACGCCAGTCCTATAAAGATACTTTACCAATGCACTGTGAGGCTGTAAAACATAATAGCAAACAGCTGGTCATAAAAGAAATTTATGATTATGGATTATACTGTAGTTACATTTTGAAGTGAAATGGCGATTGCTCTATGAAATTAATTTTGTCACACTCTGAAGAAGATAAAAGTTGTAAAGCAAACTAAAAAGTTGGAATATATAATATTTTTGGCAGAGATGATGGATTGGTAGGATGGTAAAGGCAAAGGATTCGAGTCAGTCCAAGTAAGCCATCATTATTCCACCCCTCATTTAAAAACTGTTTACCTCAGACCCATTTTCACAGCTCCTTCTTTGTCTTGTGTTGGCAGTTTTACTGACTTCACCAACACCAGAGGCTTCAAAATATCTACTTACAGAAGCAAGAAAGTCAGATTTCTTCCATTGGCAAATGCCTCTAAATTCTGAAGTACGGGATGCATTGCACTGCATTTCAACTGCAGTTGAAGTCAAATTTCAAACTGCCTAACTTCTGCTGTATTTTTAACTAAAGTTACCTAAAGTTAAGGTAACTCCCTCAATTGACCTTAAATAACACTTAAGGGTGGAAAACAGTCTAAATCTCAAAGACTGCCCGCACCAGTGCTACCTGCCTTAAAAAAAAATAAGCTCTTCCTCAGACTGTAAGCTCCTAAAGGCCTAGAGGTCTTCTGTGAAACCTCTCCCTTTAACAAATCCCAGGGGAGGGATGTATAAAAAGTATTTCACTGGTTCAAGCAGGTGAATGGACATACTCTCTGCGAAGCATGTCCTGGTGCATGCAGTAACTCCTGTTCATCTTATGGGACAGCCATAGCTCTCCACATGGTTCTTCAGGGAACCTGAGTATCTCAACAGCTTTTTCAGGATGCCTATTTTTTGTAGAGACTGCCCAGAGATCCAGTATACCAAGTTCAGGGACTCCAAGTACCCTGCTGAAATCAGTAACCTACTACTCAATGTGTGACTCAAGGAAGTTTAGCACAAACAATCAAAATCTAAACAAATTGTGAGAAAAATACATCAGGCAGACCTCAATACCAACTGAAATTTAAAGTTTCGAGTCAGGTAATGAGGCAACATTCAGTCGCATCAGTCACAGTGATTCTTTTAAGTAAAATTAACTTCTCCTAAATGTGAATGAAATTTAACATATCCTTAAACATAAAAAACCCTGAAAGAGGTCATTGCTTTCTTGCAGTTTTATGTTATATATTTCTCTTTACTAGCATGTTTGCATTTGACCTACTGTATTTAGATATACATAATATCTAACAGTTTTGTCTATAGTATTTTGTTTTAGTCTTTTTAGGATATAAAATTTGTTTCATCCTTTTGGACCTGATCATTCTGCTCTGGACCTGTTCCACCAGCATCTGTAAGGAATACTTGTTCCATCTGGAATCTGTTGAAATCTAACACCTTCTTTCACTCAATTACCATAATTGATTATAGTATATGATAAGCAATTGGGAATTCTCAGTAATTGCCATTTAAAGCATTAAGTCTGAAAATTTGCAGCTGTGCTTTGTTTTGTACTAGCTCAGTGGCTACCCTTTGGCTTTTTTTGTATCAGGCAGATTAGTACAGGGGAGCCATAGGACCAATTTAAGCTCTAGATTTAGGAAATACCTTCTGAGAAAGACAAATTATTGGATATACCCTTTCTATCAGCACTCCCAAAACAATCATGTCAGGTAGAAGGGATTCCTGGTGGGAACAACTGTGAAGAGGCAGGAATATAGAAGGAATGAAAAGAGGTTAGGCCAAGTGTCCTTTTAACCTGAGCACTCCTCAGTCTTCAGAGTGGCCGCCTCCCAGCTGGGAAGACATGCCAAATGCCGGGATCAAGGTCTGCACCAGACCAGGATTGAGCAAGAGGTCCCTATTTCCTGTCTGTCTGAGTCACACTACACAGCATAAAATCAGATTGCGTTTTTCACTCTAGTGGAAGTATTTGGCCTAGTAAGGTGAATAATACACTACAAATTTTAAACTAACTGAATAGTTTTAAATTATTCTCTTACTAAGATTATGAGGGCCACAAGGACCTGTAGGAGTAAAGCTTTGAAAGAAGGGAATGTAAAAAATAAATAAGACTATTAGAAAATCTGCTTTTGGATCTAAATTAATAAAACTGAAACACAGTGAGGTGCATGCTGTTTTAAAGGGCTCATCTTGGGTATAAAAGGAATAAGAAACCTAACTTTTTCTTTGGTCTCAATTGTGAAGTATGAAAACATTCCACACTTTCATAGTTAAAGATATAAGTCTACTTCTCTAGGAGGAAAATAACCCTTCTTCAAGAACCACTTACATGAATAGTGTCATGTCATAATTTGTGAGAAAAGGGATATATTTTGTTGTTTGCAAGACTTTACTTGTTCTGTTCCGTTTTGTTTGGGTTTTTTTTAATAGAAAATGGAAATTAGAAGTCAAATATCTGTAGTGCTGATGAAAGCTAAGGTGGTGGAGAAGGAGAGGGTACCCCTGAGCCCAAGGGGTAGGTGAGGAGGATCAAGGACTGCAAACATTCCCACTGTCTGGAACTTTAACTGAACCACTAGGGATTTTTTTCTCCATTTTTATTGCTGCCCCTCCTCCTTCTCTTTCTACTCCTCTCCCCTCTTCCACCCTATTACTACCTTTTCTTTCATCCTTCTGAGGTGTGCTGATGCCAGGGGAGAGGTCCAGAGCAGGAGGGAAGGTTCAGCAAGTCTGAAATAAAAAAACATTACAAATAAAAGATAAAAAGGATCCAGGAATTCAAATGAACACACCCAACACTTTAAAATAGAACTTTCTCTGCCACTGCAGACCAGTGTGACACAGGTCTCTGTGACAGGGCTGATTTTGATCTTAAAAGATCTAAAAGTTGAAAGTAGCCGGTCTTATTCTGATTATGATGAATATTTACAATAATCATTAATATTTGTGACCAAGTATCAAGGATTTCTGAACCCATTTTAAAATCTCTGAGATAAAATGTCACATTGTATAGGATTTTAACTTGTGCATCAAATAAAAATAATAATAATTTAAAAATAGCATTCCTGAAATAGCTTATTTCCTTAAACTAATTGTTTTTCTTGTAATCTTTCCTTTCACAAGAATGACCCTGAACATAATCTTCATCCAGGGCCAGGGGACCACCTACTCAGCCAGAGCAACTGGCAGAGTAAGACCCAGACACATCACATAGAGAGTTTGGCTTATATGCCCTACCTGCATGGAGAAATTCAGTTTGTGCCCATCTGTACACAAACAATCTATGGTCATGAGACCACGGTCATATTCCTGTGACAACACTGTGCTCCTAACTCTGAGGCAAGACACAAGTGTAAAAAGGAAACATTATGGTGCTTACATGAAACAAGGAAAAGAGGCAAAAACTTCATGAAGTCAGTGAAGGCTTTTATCCTGTTTTATGTGGATACTGATCAGACAATGTATTTTTCAGAGACGGTACAAAAACCTGAGATAGAAATACGGACACATTGAGAGGAACAAAGTGGAAGACCAAAAGATGTTTATGGGTGTAAAATGCCATAGTAGCTGCAGCTAACAGCTTGTCCCCAGAGAATATTACTGCGCTTATTTGAAACAGTTATTTCAAAGTGATGAGAACTCCAACTTCTTAATTCCTCATCTCAAATCTGACAAATCCGTAAGATTTCCAAATCTGTGTAAACCATTATAATATGGCTGTTAAAGCTCACAGCTGCATCCTACTTGACTGCAGTAGTAATGTTATTGGGCAATTAACTCTTACTATGCTGAGTTTTGTGTTTATTCCTATAATACCAAACAGTTCATTTCTAATTTGGATTTAGCTTTTGTTCCATTTTATACTATGCTGTCAGTGAAAAACACAGCCTGTGAGAGCAGTTTAGTGACATTTGTACCCACAACCAGAGAATGCTTCTCTGAGAATAAGAAACCCTATGGTGGAAACATGTACTCTGCATTCATATATTTCAGTACCTGTACAAAATCTTACAGAAAGCCCAAACACACACTGAAAGAAATTCATAACTTGTGGAGAAAAAGAATGCTACATCATATTGGGCAGTGGCACAAATTAGTCAGTGCTTTTCATCCTGTTATTCACAGTGCCTTGGGACAATTCTAACACAAGTCACTGAAACAAACTTTGTCTTATGAGGTAATTTATACAAAGGTTGACACTTGTGCTTATAAAATTCCAATCTTCTCTAGAAAATTACTGGAGACAGGGAAAAATAAAATCTATCTGGGTAGTAAAAAATAGAGGTTTTACTGGAATCCTTTATAACAAGCATGTACGCAATGATACTAACAGGATGCCATCAACAGCTAAATATTTATGTTGACTGGATCACCTAGCTCACAAACAGGTCAAGCCCATGGATTTTAGAATAGGAGTCTGTGAGAAGTACTCAATGAAGTATCAGGCTGTAGAATTATATTATGAACAGTCAGAAAACTGGGAGAAGCAATATAAAAAAAGTGTGAAATCTTGGGTCCAACATAAATCTCAGAAATCTTTGGAAATTTTGGCATAGTCTAAAACCAATTCAAAGTGTTTAGAAAGACATCTGCATTTCTGTTAAAAATTACTGCAGAAGTAGAAGAGAAAAACTTAAAGCCAAGAAGACTCTAGTCCTCCAAAAATAAGTTTTCAACCAAATATTGCCTTAAGAAATTAGTATTTCAACAGATGAGGTGGTGGTGGTGGAGAAGTATGAGATTCATCTCTTCTAAGTTCATCCATCAAAAAGTTAGGAATCTAGTTTAAATGTCCCACTTAGGTTCTCTTTCATCAGTAAAGTGAGAGAGATTTTAGAAAGGTTGTTCATCTCAGCTATCCACATAGACGCCTCTCTTGGGATGTAATCTATAATTCTCTGGAGGTGCCTATACATCTCCATTGACTACGAAGCCTTGAGCAACTGTGTTAGACTTCAGTGACTAAATTCAGATGGCTAAAATGATGACTATCTTAGCTCTGAAAACCTAATTCTTAAACAGCAAGGTTAAGTGAGATAAATTGAGCCTTTTGTGTGAATCACTTTATAAAAATCTACAGAAAGAAATGTTTTGGCATGAAATTTTGACTAGTAGATGTATGGCTATTTTTCATAGGACCAGGTTTAATTCTGCACCTTCTGTTTCTGTATCACCTACCAGAATAGGGCACATGCTGATGAATGGTAACACAGTACACTTTTCTCATAAAATATAAACAATAAAAATAGCATCAGTGTCCTGATGAACTATCTTCCTAAAACAAAAGTGACATAACATCAAAATTTAAATGTAGTTTGTCTTTTTATTATGTATAATGTACACAAATTGTCTACAACTTACAAGTGATCAGCTAGAAGATGTTAATCTCTTCAGAGCCAATCTTGCAATTGTCCCATTTACAGAACTCCCATTTAACTGGAAGTTGCATATGCAGGAAGAAAACATAATCACATCCTTCTTCCTCTGCAGTTTGGGAAAAAAAAAAAAAAAAAAGTGGATGTGAATTTATGCAGTAGAGGGAACATCAGAAAACTGACCTACAGCTCAACATCGCACTGTGAAATCAGTGGCAAAGACAAGATGAGAAATGAGATAATAGCACTGATATTTTTGTTACTTAAAATACAGTATAATTAATCCCTTTTACAGGTACCCAAATAGGAAGTATTGTGTTAATTACAGCTTCAGGGTGTCCATTTCATACACAATGCATGACAGTTTGCACAGCAGATTTTCAAATGTTCTACAACTTCTACCCTCATATTTATCGGGTGAAAGATCTTTTGATAAAATTTTGTAACTAGGTAGAATTCCTTCTCTTTCATAAAAATTAACTGCATTACAGATCAAGCACAGAAGCATGATGCTGCAATTACTAAAAGCACAGTGTTCGCTTATAAAAAGGCAGTGAGTTACTGCAACTCCCTCTACCCATAAGAAGGGCTGTTAGCATTCAATAACCCTTGCAGACCTGGTGTGAAAAACGCACAAAACTACCTTTGTTACATTCATGCATTTTTTTTATTTCTTCATGTTGCTCTAATAAAGGTGACAACAAGGACAGTTTCACTATTTCTGAACTGTGTTATAACACAACCAAACAGAAGGAAGGACCAGCACTCTCAACACCACACAAATCTAATTCTTAGGAGACTGTACAATTCTTAAGTCAGCCTAAAAATACTGCATGCAAGGTATACATGTGCTATGCATCTTCCAAATCGTAGTTACCACTGTTTAGCAAGATGTGTCTTATATTTAGCAGGCATAGACGCTGTTCAGCCTCTGTGTAAAATTCTCAGCAAAACCAGAGACACTGACTCTTTACTGAATGAGCTGTTTGCGCAATGTTTTTCTACTGAACAAATTTAGCTTTGTTTCAGACAGGTGAAGAATACCATTAATATTTGATTTATGCCAGATAGCCCCTTGTTCTTGACCCTGCACAAGACAAAGCACATGCCTGACTCAAGGGAGATCTTGAGGAAAGCAACTGATGCGATTGAGCAGGCTAAAATGCAGTTGTTATGGGGCACAGCTGGAAGACTGGGACCTGACTTTCACCAAGTTGTTTAATAATTAGCAGGGTCCAATACTTATCATTGGATTCTTCATGATTCCTCATTCTTTAAATAATAAGAACGCCCTGTACTACCTTTTATAAGCTCTGGCTGTCCAACAGACTAATAGCTGTTCTCAGAAGACCACAGACTTGCCCATGTAAAGTCTCAGCTGTTTTCAGAGCTCCATACTGACTTGGCTGCTCAGAGACTGCATGTCAGTAGAGGCAATAATCACTGACATCAGAAGAAGACCACCTGGGAAGGGCCATTAATGCAATACAGATTTAATCAGAGCTTTGGGCATTTAGGAGAAAAATAATCACACACGAGTGTGCAAGGGAAAAATAAAGAGCCTGGGGACTGTCATTCATATTCCTCCGCCTTCATACCAATTGTTGGTCATCACTCATATGAACCCCATCTCTTCTTCTTCAAACCTCTACCAGACAAGTCAGAGTAGAAATTATTATATTTACTACCATTACCTTGAAATTACACCAGAGCAAAAAGCTTTGTTCCCAAAACTGAAACGCAACTGCAGAATGGTTGAGCCCTGACATTCTGGCAGGACATCTGGCACACAAGGAGCCTGGACTGAATGCTGCGGAGGCACGTGAAGGAGTATCATAGAGGCAATTGAATTCTGCAGCTTCTGTCAAGCAGTATTAGATAATGTCAGTGCATATAAATTTACTGAACAGAGAAAGTTAAACTATTTCATCTTAAACAAAAGCACTGGTTAAGCCTTAAAAGATAATTAAATAATATAAGATTTCTGTTAATTCTCCATCATGCTTAAAATACACCTGAAATTATCTATACAATTCTATTTGCATTTTTATCCCAGAATATCACAATGATAAAAATAAATTAATTGTATTCACACTAAGCAACCTGAGTTTTACTTAGCAACTTGAATACCTACTTGATTACTTGTTTTAATTGTTGATAGATGATTGAGATGGAAAAAAATCACACTTCATTGTGCAAAAACAAACTTCCTCAGAGAATACTCCCAAAACCACAGTATAAATGCTTTTGAAGGATTAAATATATTATAGAGATTAAAGTGTCATTCTGAAATAGCAAAGAGTAAAGACAAAAAAAAAAAGGTACAAATTATTCTAATGCGTATATACAAAATTATAATCTTCAAGCCACTTTACTCTGATAATTGTTCAAAGAACAAAAAATAATATTGGTAAATTAACAAAGGTAAAAATGTTATACTGTAATCTTCAACTCATTTAAAAGTAGCATTTTGTTTTCTTCTGTCAGTCTGGATCTGAGTTTAAGGAAGCTACAAACTGGATGACTATGTAGACAGTGTCACATATTTAATAATTTTCATCAGGAAATAGTAAACTTTAGCCTGCTGTCCAAAAATTCTGTAACTGCTTAAACATGAAGGATTCAGCTCCAGAATTTGACAGACAACTGCTTCCTGTAAGAACACCAAAGGAAGTCAAAAACATTAATCTGAGGGCAGCCTATCAGTCTTTACCATTCTACACTTCAAACGCTATTAAGCTTTTTTATCTTTTTATCTTTGAAACCCACAATGCAGGGAATGATGAAAACAGAAAAAAAAACCAAAAAAAACCAAAAACAAAAACCACCAAAACCAAACAAACACAAACCAACACACTCTACAATATAAATAATCTGCTTTTAAAATAATGTTTTAGAAGACTAGAGAGCAAAGATATAAGGAACCTGGGATTAAATTAATACATAAAATATATTTTTAAAAGCAGTGTAATCAACTTTCGTATTTATTCCCAATAGAAGACAGTCCCTGATACAGCATTGGCTCAAGGCCATGCAGGTACCACTAGATGATATGAATACAAAATAGTAAAACAGTAAGTAGAAGACTCTTCGGAGTCAGAGTGTGTCATGAGAAATTCTGGAGGGTCCTTTGCTGTTACACTCTAGCCAGAGAAATTCAGGCTTGTTAGGCAGAGCAAAGGGAAGGTCCTCACGGCATAAAGCCTATTTCATAAGAAGAAGGCATGTTCACTAGCGCAGCTCCAGGTGAAAATATTCAGGCTGATGTAAAAGCCAGAGACTGGACTGCCATGCTTCCAGATGAAAGCAGAACAGACCAGCTTGGGCAATGGACTGGGATGCAGCTGCCCTGCTTCTGCTTGCAGCATGACTTCAGTCAGTCAGTCTCAGCATCCCTCCCCAGTGCTGACCACACTACCAGCAACCTCTCCCCAGTATGCCCAGCAAACATGAGTGAAAAGGGGCTGTGGTTGCTCTTCAGAAATATGCTCTGAAGAGAAGCAGAGATGTGGAGAAGGAACCTTACTGTTTCAGGAGAGCACTGACACAAAAATAAAGGAGCATAAACCGTCTGAGAGTAAATTTTGAACAGGAATGAACTTTCTAACAGCCTAGAGAGTGAGGCTCTGCCCAGCCTTTGAAAAGGTGAAGTAGGAATGATGCCCCGGCTAAATTAAAACTGGAGCTTGCTGAGTCTGAACAAAACCTAACATCACAGTAAAACAGAACTGATGACTCCACAGGCCTCTCTAGTCCTACCTCCTACATAGAAAGGTGTGAGAAGACAATGCTTCTGTTGCAAATTCAGGCCACTACAGTGGCTAAAACCATGTAGTTATGAGTCAGTGCTCTGGACACTACACAGTAACTTCTGTTCACTGGTTCATTTTTATTTGCTAGCAAGTGCTGCTAATAATAGCAAAAAAATATAATAAATATTTAAAAAAAAAAAAACCAAAACAAAAAAACCCAAAACTTTCCAAAGCTTTTAGTTTACAAATCTTTATTAAAGGTATCTTAAATACTTAAGCTGTCCTGAATATCAAAACAGATGTGAAGAAAAAGAGAAGATGTCATTTAAGCCTGGACACACATCACTTTCAGGAGTTAGGGCAGTACACCTCATACTAAATGTAAGATAAGTAATTATTACTTGTAAAAATAAAGCTTCAATTCTTAGACAAAATTTTTATTCATCTCAAAAGTACAAAAGGACAATTGTCTCTTACACTAACTATAGCTTTCTAAACATACTTTCAACAGCATTAGTCATAGCATAACTATGGAAACACTAAGCTGGAACCAATTCCACCACCCCAAATCCGACTGTGCCCACATACTGCAGAAGGTAGAATTATCCTCTTTTGAACTTAGCTCCTCTATTCCTGTTTTAAAGTCTCTGCTATTTGATATATCATGCAACCTCAGGCTGCAGCAAATGAAATGTATGTATACTAATTACCATGCAACTGAGACAACAGGTGCTTTGTAAGATGAAATCTGGGTGCTGACCATAGAAAGTTTTAGGAATGATCTTTCTCAGACTTCAAGATAAGACTAGGTGAGCAGGATTAGATCTTCAGTCAGCATCTATCTGTCCAAAATTACTCACACAACATACCTGCAATATTAAAAGAAAGGACGAAAGGAACACCATTCTGGAAACTGCTAACCTAGTTGCTTTATTTGGCTGCTTCAGCAAAATCAAAAAAATTTTGCTTACTGGTAGTTCCACATAATTTAAAGAAAAAATTTAAAAACAAGGAGGGAGGAAAATAAAAAGGGATGGAGGATAAAGTTTCAATCACTCAATGGCTGGCTTTCAAATTAAATAATGAAAAATAAGCAGGCTGAGTCTTCTTAAAATGAGGACTATTGACCTAAAAGATCATAACCATTTTGGAGAAGTCATAATCTATCAGGCAAATACCTAGACAGTGGTTTTTAGACGCATGGATTATTGACCCCAATATACTGCCAAAAGTATTCCATCAAATCAGAGCAGAGGCCATGCATAAATATGTGCTACATATTTTTTTATTATATTTAAGCTGGAAAAGGCCACTGTAAATATCTAACAGATATGTTTCTACAAAGACAAACGAATTTCATTATTTTTCACCAAGACTGCAGAGAATGCTGAAGACTTGTTATATGCACTACTTTAAAAGAAGCTGTTAAGTTATAAGAATGTGTTAGAAGCCACAAACTTCTGAACCATTTGCTTATAACAGAGTGAGAAAAAAAAAAAAACATATCACCTGCAACTTAGTTTCCATATGTGAATACACAGTGTATCTTTATAGTTATAGATCCCTAAAAGCTTTTTATACAAAATACATTAAACAATCCCATCATAATGAAGTGAACAACAGAGAACACTGCAGATCCAAGCATTCAGCACTTCAACTTTAGCATAATATCGCACTATATCACTTTCTGGTGAAAAATACAAAAAAAAAACCCCAACAAAAAACAACAACAACAAAAAAAAAAAAAAAAAAACAACCCACCAATCAACAAAAAAAAAAAAAAAAAAAAATCACTGAACCCTCCTGTCATCTGAAAAAAATATTTCCAAACTGTATTGTAGAGAAGCTATTATCCTATCTCTACTTCACGGGCAGCCTCTGTTAAGCATTTAAGTGCTCTCAATGAAAATAAACAGCTTCTTCTCCAATCCTGAACTCTCAGTGACTGTCACTAAAAGTAACATTCCCTGTCGCCAGCAGCATTAATAACCATCACAACAAAATGAAACACCTTCAAGCAAATATCTGCTTCTGATTAATCTCCATCCCAATGAATTAAATTAGTAAGAGACAACCTGCTGCCTTGTTTACGCCTTTTTAATATGAGAAG
>JBCJKH010019829.1:1841-13343 GCA_039877255.1 Loriculus beryllinus
TCCTTCTGAAGTGTTCCATGTTGGCCTCACCCCATTGTTAGAAAGCTGGCATGGTGCCTTTGAGTTGGGATCTAAACCTTATCAAGAATGTGCTCCCCTCAGATTCTTTAATGCACGTTGTGAGAGTCCATTTTATAGCATCTAATGAGCTGTCCCACAAATGCACTTGACATTGTCATCAATCACTTCAAGGTGCTCCTTATTCACTCTTCCTTTTCCTCCAAGAGACAGTTAAGTGAGAACATTTGCCTCCAGGAGGAAAAGTGCTTCCTATGTAAGCAATCCTTTTCAAAGCTCTGAGAAGGATGCATATAACTTCCCAAAGACACCAAGAGCAGCTCCTGCTTACACAACATGTAGTACTTTATGGTCACCTTCTCGTTACTGAGGAATTATCATCTTTGAAATTTTTGCACAGCCAGTCTAGCACCAAGAGCACAGAATTTCATTTCTTGCATGCCCAGATGTTGTATCTGTGTATATAATCATCAAGATGATACAAGAATTTTATCTATGTCACAGGCTGTAGGAGTTTATAGCCAACAAATTATGTTGTTTCTTTTTTTTTTTTTTTTGCAGTTGTGTAAAATAAACATAACATGTAACATGTTACACGTTAGCAGTAAGTAAAATATGAAAGCTCAGAAGTGGACTGCAAAATTACTGGAAAAATACTTTTTTTCATCTCAAAATTAAAGCTGAAAGATCTAACTATTTCTAGTTGATGCACAGAGTTAAAAATCTCAGTCCTTGTTCTGCCATCAACATTTTATTGTTTGGACCAAAAGATGTAATTTACTCAGTTTTAGTTTCTTTCTTTAAAAGGAGAATAATACTTGCAATACAGTTCAGGAACTAAAATGAATTGTTCTTTCTGTACAAGAATTTTTAGTTTAACTGATGGCCTGCATAATAGTGACGTATCTTACTCAGTGAAGAAATGTTTGTCCTACAGCAAAGCCCTTGAGCCTGTAATTCATTTTGAGCTGTACCAAATAATTTCAAATTTGTGAATGGCAAAATCCAGTCTTATTGCTCCTGCCTGTTCTCTGGCTTGCCAGTATTGGTAGTCTTCTCGCAGAAAAACAGCTCCAAGTCTTATATTTAAAGGAGCATATGTTTAGATTCTTTAAATGGCTAAATATCTATGCCCATATAAAACTACATAAATGACTTTTACAGTCTATTACCTTTTTCAGTCCCTGCAATCTACTAGTAATGAAAGTTCAGATCTATATTTTGTTTCATGTTAAATAAAGATCTATATTTTTAAATAGTCAATCTTAAAAGATTGATGAATTTCACTGGATTTCATATGATAATGGTAAAGACTTCTTCTAGGATAACAGGTGATTGGTTCATTGGGGTTTTATCAACCATGTAAAAGTTACAATTTTTTCTTTGATCTTTTTAGACCAGCACTGTCAGTCCTGTTTCATCTTCAGTGAATAGAATTTTGCAATGATGGACTGGTAAAAAAACCCCACGAGTAATACCTGTAATGCCATTTAGTCACTGAATACCAATGGTATTCAGTAATACCATTCAGAAATACCTCAATGACTGCAAATTCGTTTTGCTTTAATTTGGTCTTGTTGATGTCTTTTATTTCAGATATTACCATTCCGCACATTTCCAAGAATAGTGAAGTTCTCTGTGTTAGAAGATGATTTGAAAAACTTCCAACCAAGCATAAAAGGGCTGTCTCTTAACAGCATTAGCCGGGATTCATGATACAGGGATATCCTGCATGTTTCTCAGGAGACCTTCAGGTGCTAGTTTTGCCTATTAAAAGTCCTATACTTTTGGATAGATGATTGCTAGATTTATTTTCCTCTGTCTACATTGCAGAAGTCAAGCTGATGGAGAAGCACATCTTTTTGGGGCTATTCTGGAGTTAGTGGACCAAAGTTACCTGGTAAATGAGGAGATAGGTTGATACATAATGGGTTGGTCCTTGCACTTGATATTTCGTCACTGTGTCTTTTGCAGTTGAATGACGTTAAAATATCTTATAAACAGCTTTCATCCAGCATAGATTGAAAACAATCTCACTGAAAGGAGTTAGTTACAAAGTAGGATGGTGGCAGCTGCAGTACTGTGGCACTGCTGCCTGACCTATGCTCCATTGGCAAGGCTCCTTGCAGGCCAATTGTTGGCATTTTCCGTAATTAAAAGTGAGTTTTTGGTCACTGGTCATGTAATATGAGCAGTTTCTAATTCACATCCTATCATTAGAAGTTTTCAAAGTTGCTAATGCAAATTATTTGGATGGGTGATAATACATTCTCAGTCAAGCATGGATTAAGTTTGTTACATTTAGATTGGTGAAAGTACAAAATTTCTTCTAAAACTGAAAATAATCTACAGGTATTTCCCTGTTTCAGATTGCTCCAAGGAAGTATTTTGTTTTGCCTTTAAAGTGGCAACAGTTGAAGTGAAGGCAGCAAGATTGAAAGTGAGAAGAATACACCAGCATTATAAATGCTGCTTCTTTTTTAGGAGTTAGATAAATAAATGGATTAGCTAACAAAGATGATAGCAGTATAGTTTTGAATGCCAGCCTGCATATTGTGATATGCAGCCTGATCAACAACTGAAAGAAAAAGAGTCTTTAGCCCCTTAGGCAAAGCTAAAGGTGATGCTAATTAATTCAATGGACCTTGGATTAGGCCCACTACCTCAGGGAGGTATTTGTCCTCATTCTTCACTCCTGGAGTTTGTATTCAAACTACTGTATCTTTCTGTCACTGTGAACAAAGTTACTTTTAAAAAGTCATTTATGAATATAATCATGGAGTCTGACTTTTATCTTAACCCTGTAGGTCAACAGGATAAAAAAATAAGAGCATTCAGATTCAGGTCTCTTGACCTTTTCAGACTACACATGAATCTGCTTAATTTTTTTACAGCTGAAAATCATTTTACAGGAGAAAAAAAACCCAGTAATTACTGCAGGACAGGCCTAAGTAATAGAATGTGATTGTTGAAAATGGGAATCTCTCTCTTCAATTACCTTTGTCAAAGGAAGATTATATAACTACATTGCATTATCTACATGTGCTCTTTTTTTCCACAACATTATTAACACCGTTGTGATTTGTGAACAAAATATTACAGGGAAACTAACCTGCTAGGAAGCATTTGGGGGGGATTAGTGTGTTGCCTGCTGCTCTTGGTTCCTACTGCCTAGGCACCACTGCAGTAAATGATCAGCTGTAACTACCTTTTTTCTTGCCTTCCCTGTTACACTTAGAATTGTAATGTAGCTCAAAGCCATTTCCTCTCCATTCGTATTCCACTAGATTGGATTATACAATTAGCTGGTTGGTGCACCCTTGTTAGCCAGACAGATTATTTCCATTTGGATTTCATCATTTTACTGAAAACTCATGAAAATGCAGATTGAGAAGCTTAGCTGATGAAATAAATAAATTGAAATAAGGATACGTAGCTTACCCATGGCAAACCTCAGACTAGCATGCAGCTTCTTCAGGGAGGACTGTCCCAGCATGAGCAGACTCTCAATCAGTTTTAGTTACATCTTGTCACATGGTAAATCCTTGAGCAATTCAGTTTCCCTTAGTGCTTCATAGTCAGAAAAAAAGCTATAGTGCACCACTGTTATTGGTTGTTATTGTGTCTCTAAATGCTAAAGCGTTTACTGCACAACAGTGTAATTACCTAGCCAGGTATATTTGTCAGTATAATCAAATGTTTTCTTAAGGCTTTCATAAAAGATTTTGTTCCTTTAGCTAATTTAATGCGCACATTCATACCATGATTATCACAGAAGTAGCTAGTGCACATCTCCCACATTGCATTAGGTTTCAGTAAAGATTGTGGAAGGCTTATTTCTTTTTTGAAAAAAAGCCCCAAAAGATAAATGTCTAAAACAATTTTGATAAGTAACTTTGTGTCTCTCAAGTGTTCTGTTCGTTCAATTTACTGTCCCTTAATATCTCTATGGCTCACTCAGTGTAAAATAAAGAGGATTAATGAAATCATATTTGTTAGGAACTTAGAAATAAGAAGATATTTAAAATATTGTTTAGTAAATAGGACCAAGCAAAGACTGCAGAATTTGGAACATCTCTTTGTTGTTGCGCCCTAACTTCAGCATATGGAAGAAAGAGCAGAGCAAGGAATGTTGCACTACAGTAGCCGTTTCTTACTGTAAATTTACTCATTCAGCTCTGGGTAATGCACAAGAGCGTCTTCAGTACTTGTCATCTTCACTAATCCCAGCGCTGCACCCTGTGGTTCCACAGGTCTCTCCCGTGGGCAGCTGGCTCCTAACTTGCATTGCTTGTAATCAAAGAGAAGGCAGAACAAATAAATAAATTAAAGAGAAGTCACAGAGCTAAGGTGACATATCAGCATTTCTGGATTGCCTTCTCATTTCTCTCTCCGGGCTGTTGAGTGACCTGAGGCTGTTCTGGGGTGTGCCTACCCTGCAGCACTTAACGGCTGCAGTCAGATTGAGCTCAGCAGGGACTGTGCTGCAGCACAGAGATGCCAAATCTATCGAGGTCTCTTCAGGAGCCAGGGGCCATCTAGGTATAAAAGCCATTAAAAATCTATCCATGTGCGGACTTGTCCTTTAACTAATCCAGTCATTTAGATTTGGTCTCTGGAGCTACTCTATAAATTGAAACTTAAGTCATTAATGCATAGTGCTGATAATGCCATGACTAAATTAATTTGTGAATTTATGTTAAGTAAATAAATAAATAAAAGAAATAATAATCCTTACCAAAGGAAAAAATATAATACACCTGATGTCTTCTAATGTATGGGGACTCCTGGCTTAGCCACTCTTCTTTATAATGTTTTTCTCAAGTGTGAAGGGAAGAATGATACACTGGCTGGTTTAATAATAACACTCCTTAGTACATTAATGGAATGAGAAGATACATAATAGGAGCAGGCTAAATGCTAAATATGTGTTTTATACCTAAGAGTATGATCATATTTATTTATGTATTTTAGTTAAATTCTGAATATACAGCCCTTGTTTACTTTGAAGATGTATTAATGATACTGGGGTAGGGATTGCCAGAATGCCATTGCATTAGCTTGACTACATTGAGAAAAGCAAAGATTTTTAGCTAATGAAGAACACTTACTTTCTTTCAAGCATCTTTATCAGAACTTGCAACAAAAATAGTATTACATTTATCATCGTAGTACACATGATTTATCTTAAAAGCAAACAAAGGAACGAAAAGCTTTCTGAGCATTTTTATGTCCTAAAGAAAAATAAATAAAGTCATGTAGCTACACAATCTCAAAGGAATGGAAACGAAGCGTTTCACCTGTGGACTGCTCATTCAACTTCGGTCCAGACTAGGACAGCCAACCGTTGATGCCCAGGCGCAGAGGGCAGTGTTAGCTCCATGGGGTGGCTTTGAGGTCCCTTGGCTTCCAGAGGTGTGTTGCACCTTTGCAGAGTCCCCATCATCATGCAGTCTTCTTAAGCCTTGCCGGTTTCAGAGCAAAAACCATCATTGCAGAAGAGCCTGTCACGCAGGGGAGTTGCAAAGATACTTTCACTCTTACTACATATGTTTTTACTGAACTTACAAAGCTGCCAAGCCAACTACTTTGCCAAGCCCTGGTTTTGTGCGTGAGCATGTGTGCACACATGTGCACACACAGCTTTTTTCCTTGCAGATGCTGTTTTCTTCATGCTAGGAAGATGGTACAGCTGCTGTGTTGTCATCACTCTACTTCAATTGCATCTTTTCAGCTGTCTCCTCCTAAGCACAGGAAAATGGCATTTCTAAATTTGCAGTTAAGGAATCATTTTTGAGTCAAATAGCTGTCTATATCCGTTCTCTAAAGATGTTATTGTATGTAAGGCAAAATACCAGAGGGTATATATCACCCTAAAAAGTGCTGGAGGAAAACCACAGAAGCTGTCCAGCTGAAGTCATAACTGTTGTCTCAAAGTGGAGTGGAGCTAGGAGAATGGGGTTTGAGATCTTAATCACTCTCACTGTGCTTCTGAATTATGACGTCTTTTAAAATCTTAAATTATTTTAACATAGTCTGCTATGTTGTCACAGGAATGGCAAAAGGAGCAGGTTAATTTAGTCATAGTAATGTGGAAGAAAACTACAGTAATAATGCTTAAATAGATAATGGCTTTATGGGCCCCTTTTCATTAAAACTGTTTCTCAGGACCAAATACCTTACCTAGAGTACAGTGTTTTAGTTTTTTCACACTCTCACATTATCACATTTAGAAAGAGCAGGGAGAATTCTCTCCATCTCAGCATTAGAGGAATAACTACCGCAAAAGTTTCAGGGCTGGCCACAGGTTTCTTGCTGTAGTACGTACTGCAATCACCTTCCAACTGTATTTTGTCTAGTTTTCATTTTATTTTCTTTAGCAGAGACATTCTCAGCTCCTTCAGGTCCTTTGGAGGCTCAATACAGCCTGGTTAGCCAAGTGATCACACTTGTAGTAGTGCACAAAGATGCCTAAAAGTAATAAGAGTGGGTTAAACACTGTCAATACATATTTAGACTATTTTGGTGTAAGAAGCAGTAAAAAGCAATCAGACATATATTTTCAGCTGCAACAAAACAACGGAATGTTCTCTGGAATGTGAGTGCCTGGGATTTCAATGCAGCATTATTTGGGATATATGTATATGTGGAGGGTGGCTGGTAGCTGAAGAAGTAAAAGGCTAGCTAAAGAAGGAAGCTGGAAAAGCCAAAGCATCTGGGAGAAGCTTCTGTAAGACACAGTGCTATGATTTTGTCTGTGGGTTCTGCCAGGTAACTCTTTCTTAGCTTCTGAGCAAAACGAAAGGCATTTCTGCTGGTGTTCTCTTGCTAACGGGATTACTCACAAATCTGAGTTCTGTCTAGTTGCTATTCAAAACATGTACCTGTAAGAGCAGCACCAGCTACTTTAGTTACAAGGCTTCCAAAAGAAATCTTGACAAAGCTAACAGTAAGGGAAAATGGGGGTTGCCTGTGTGCTATACTTGATCAGCTTTATAATCCTGGCATATCCAGAAACTTGGTCTTTTATGATATTTGTCCCAGTAAAGAGATAGTAACAGCAGCTATTATGACCAAATGACTAGGAAACTCATTGCCCTTGGGATTCTGTAGATGTGCAAGAGCCTCTCATCTCCAGCTTTGTTTTAGAAATACCCAGTCCTGTGCAACAGTGATGTGATGCTTCAGGCAAATTATGTCCTGCCCTCTCAGATATCAGCATAGGATGCAGCTAAGTAGGGCCATAGTCCTCCTGGCAGCACTTGCCAAAGTTCTTCTACTGCTATTGCAGTTTCAGATAAGTGGTTAAAATTACCCGTTGTGTTCCAGAAACTTGGACTGTGGAGCAATAGTTGAGATATACTAATGCAATGGTAGCTGTAGTTCTTTTTTTCCCTCTTTTTTCTTTGTAATGGTTGTTATGATTTTGTACTGTGTTATACCTGGCACAGAGTCCAAGAGTTGGTAATTCCACTTCCCTAGTTATAACCTCATCAATTGAATGTATTTTGATTGCTATCTTTGGAACAAAGGGATTAATTTCATAACACGATTGTTTTAGTCCTACTTCATCTTGTTAAAGTTGCTGAACAAATGTAGAACAAATCAACAAACAAGAAAGGTTGAAGTTTAAAATTTACAGTGATATATTTAGAAAAAAATGAATATGAGGAAAAATTCTGGAGTCTGATACAGGCGTAAGCAGGCTTTTGCTTTTTTGTAGAAAACCATGGAGTTACTGTTGTAACAAAGATCTAAAACTGACTGAGGCTCTTGGGGAAGCTGGATTTCTCCTTCTCAGTCTGTTTCTTGCCCTTCCCATTTGCAGGTTGTGCCAACAGAGAGGCCGTTTCTGCATCCCTGATAGACACACTTGTGCACATACACCCCTCACTCCCCCATCGCCACCCCTCCCTTCACATCCTCAGATACATAGGTCAACAGAGCCCTGCCTTTATTGGCACTTACATAGAGTTATGGAATCATAGAACAGTTAAGGTCAGAAAGGATCTTAAGATTATCTAGTTCCAATCCCCCTGAGGGACACCTCACACTAGACCACGTCAGCCAGGGCTCCGTCTAACCTGGCCTTGAACACTGCCAGGGATGGAGCTTTATCACTTCTTTGGGAAACCTGTGCCAGTGCCTCACCACCTGCAGGAGCACTTCTATCCTTTGGACAATGCTGAGACGATCAATGTGATCAAGCAAATGTCATTTGTTATAAAGCAGTTACCCTTTTTATACCTTTGTCTGCACCTGCTGTATTATAAACAGATACATAATATGGATACATATACAATAGCTAGCTGTATGAATTCAATAGTTTGCTGTTTTATACTTGGATACATGTACAATAACTTGCTGTATTAGTGGATACATGATCAATGGTTTGCAGTATTAAGATTGGATACATATACAATGAAGCACACAGCAACTAGTTACAATTGGTTAAATTAAGCTATAAGAATCTAGCCTTTAAAGCTTGCTGACAGTTCACTATTGGGTCTTAGCATACACTTCTCAGTTCCTTTTTTTTCTTTCGCTGATTTCAGTGTCCTTGCAGGTGGTGTTTCTGTACTCCTTCATCCAGGCCTTCAGTTTATCTCGATTACGTGACTGTTCTTATTCAAACTACCTAACACCAAGGCCTCTGGATTGCTCACAAAATGTCCATTGTCACACAGCCAGTCCACAGGTTGCGAGTATACCCTTATCACCATCTCAAAAATTAATGTTTGAACGTAACTTGCAAAGATTGTGTGATTTGGAACAGGCATGACAGAGGCAACAGGGAGATCCACTTTACAGGGTTCAATCACAAATGCTTATGGGGACGGGACCATTTGTTAATGTGGATATGCAAGTTAATTTTAGTACTGAAGTTTTATGGTTGTCTCACAATCATCTCGCTGTACAAGCATTGTTTTCTGTTCCAGATGGCACACAGACATATAGTTTTACTAATATCAAACAGGGTCCAAAAGAATCATATGCACAATTTGTTGACAGATTGTATACTGCAGTTAATACACATCCTGATATTAATAGGACAATGAAACATAATATGTTCAAAATGTTAGCCTTTGACAATGCCAATGAGAAAACAAGGCAGACCTTAGCCACTTTGCCTAGAGGAGCCGAGGTGGCTGATATGTTAGATCTTACAGAGCGAAGCATTCGACAGAATGATGCAGCTTACGTTGCTGCAGCAGCAAAAAGTGCAATAACCCGCTTTCTAAAACAACAGCGACAGTGGTCACCCCCAAAGCCAATGTAAAGCACCAAAACAAAGGAAATGGTGTTCTAACTGCCAAAAAAGTAATCACAATACACAAGATTGTGAAAGGTCAGGAAACATGAAGCGGAGTGCAAACGCTTCGCACGTGATGAAACAGTTGAAAACTGATAATGGTCCTGCCTATGTTTATTGTAACTTTCAAAGTTTTTGCCACCGATGGGGTATTCGTCATGTTGCTGATATCCCACATTGTCCAACTGGGCAAGCTGTTACTGAGGGGGCCCACTCTACACTCAAAATCGCATTTGCAAAAACAAAAAGGGGGAGCACCTTCCTCACCTGCTGAACGTATTACAAAAGTGCTACGTGTTTTAAACTTTTTGCAACTGACGGGACAGGACAGAACCACCAATAGTTGTTCATAATACGGCGGGATATGTGAAGGTGAATGGTGCGAGAGTAATGTATTGTGATTTGCAATCAGGGGAATAGAGAGGGCCTGTGGAAGTGGTAATGACAGGCCGAGGTTATATGTGTGTTGGTACAGAGTCGGGACCAAAACGGGTACCTAGTAGATGGGTACGACCATGGAAGGAGCTCAGTGCACATTGACCGGACTGTTACTATTCCTGAGATTTCAACACTTGATAATTCTGATGCTGACCAGAATAGTCCTTTTGACACAGAGCCTGTTCGCCCGGAAACGTATATTATGTGTTTTTTCTGTCTGTGATACTCATGTACTAGAAGTTGGCAAAAATAAGTATGTCCATGTTTCTATCGACCCTTGGAGACCCTTATAGATATTTCTGGCCACTTCTTCCAACACAGACTGGCCACCTGTGTCGGAATGAGTGTGCATTTTGGTCACTATAAAAGCCCAAGCCTCGTGCAATGTGGGGGAGACAGAGCCTCTGCGGGGACGCCTGCTGAAGTTGAGCCTGCCACCTCACACTGCGATGATGCTTCTCAGAGCTGGTTTCCTGATTGTCTTCACAGGGTCCTTGTGCCACGTTCTGTACGTGGGACCGTGTAGTGGGAGTAATGATTGTCTGAATTTTGTATTTCAAATATTGTGGTTGTGTGGAGTGTGCTTATGGGATCCCATAGGGGTGTGTGTGTGTGTGCGTGTGTGTGTGTGTGTGTGTGTGTGTGCGTTGAGGGCAGACGGTGTTCTGCGTGTTTTTTTTGTTGTCGGGTTCATATAACCGTTTTTAACGGGTAGCAGTTTAACATTTTGGACAAGAAAGGATTAATGCAAAAGTGCAGTTGCTGGCAGGTATTTATGGCTGCTGCTGAAGCAGGCAGGCATTTATAGCTGCTGTTGAGCAGGCTGGTGTTTGTAGCTGTGCAAAGCAGGGTGAGTGACCTTGAGAAAAAAGCAGGGGCCCATGTTTAAAAGAAGCTGCCTCCGATTCAGCTCCCTGTGCCACAGCGGTGGAATGGCCAGGATTGACAGCGGAGCCGAGGTAATAAACAAACCTCTTGATCTATTGAAGCATTGGGGCAGTTTGTAGAGACACCACAAACAAAACCTAAAGAGGAACAGATCGGTTGAAACAAGAACTCCTGAGTGAAAAAGTGAGAGAAGTAGTGCAACCACAACCTTTATCAGCCGTCACCCAAGCAGCATCAGGGTGACAGACAAAGAAGGAAAAAAGTGGGTAATGACACAGCAAACTCCTTGACTGTTAAACCTTGCAATTTACTTCTGTAGCTGCTTTACATTCCTTTTGCATCAGAATGCTGCTGTTTTAAAGAAATACTTTAACCTGTCTTTTCCTCAAGAACTCATAACCCAGTGAAGGTTGGATGTTTGTGTCCTCCTACCTACAGGTCCATGGCGGCTGCCTGCAAAGTTTGTCAAGCCTTGCCATGAGCTGGACAGATGAGTGGAGGAACCCAATGTCTCAGCTACAGGGCAAAACAACACTTGGGGGCAGCTGAAAAGTAACAACTTGAATATGTGTGCTTGTGAAATAGCTATTATTAGAAGCTGTAATTTTCTGTATAAAACCACCTGTATTTACTAGCCAGTTGCTAATAAGAAACTACACCTTGTAAGAGGGTGGAAGAACTCCACTGATAAGACTTTTCTTAGACTAATCCCTCGCTGCCATCGGCATCTTTAACATCTCTTCTATTATGTGTGACCATATCATCACGTTTTCTGGCTGGGATGTAACTGGACGGTTATTAGTCTTGGTCAAAGGAGGATTGATCTTGTTGCTTGTCCTTTTTGC
>JBCJKH010019833.1:0-12365 GCA_039877255.1 Loriculus beryllinus
AACTATGGAATCCAGTGTACCATGCAATAATAGGGTTAAACCCTTGCTTAATCCGTTTAGCGAAACTTATAATCCAAGTCCTGGAAAGACACCTGTCTATAATAGTAAAATTGGGTATTACAGCACCTAAGGTGCACGTCCCCTTCCATTTGGGTGGTAGACTCTTATAAGCATTTTCTCCACATAACCGATACCATCCTTTCCCCGTAGGAACAGGCCTTCATTGAACTACAATACTATCTATGTTGATAGTGTGATTGCAATTTGAATGGTGACCTACATCTGTGGCATTTAAACAAACAATTTCATATTCTGGTACATCACAGAAATATGGCTGATAGAGCTGCAAACATAAACTTGGATGCAATTCAGCAGAAGCTTTGGATTTTGAATTTTCATTGTTCTTAGCTTGAGGAAGCTTAATAATGCTTTATTTTACTTCAGTCTTCCCTCTAAATCTGGTTTGTGTGATAGTATTTTTTTTTCCTCCATTTGAACATGCTACTACTGACAGCCATTGCCAGTAGTTCTGATGTAGTGTAGATGAATGTACCTTGAAGCTTATGGATCAAACAACTTTGAGGCATATCTAAAATTTTAAATTATTATTTTAGAGGAAAATAAGCACAAATATGCTTGCTTTTGTAAAGTATTGTTTAAAATAGTTTTAACTTCATAATGCTGTTCTTGTGGTCATTGTTGTATGTACATATTGCAGAATTAAATACATATTTTCTGAAAAACATAGCTGAAATGACAGAATGGTCCACAGTGGTCCACAGTTTTTGTTAAGATGGTGAGGAAGCTAAAGCTAGCTAGGAAAGAGAGAGAACAGAACAGTTCAGAAATCTGTTTTGATGTATGTCATCTGGACTTAAGCTTCATTAGCTTAAATTCAGAATTGTGTGCCCTATTACTTATCTAGTGTTCTACATTTGACTTCCAATTTGAACAGAGAGGAAACATCAACACAGCCTGACAATTAGCAACATTGCTTACTAATGAGACCTGGTAACTAAATATGGGAGCCTGCCTTTTTTTCCTCTAGTAGAAAGCTGAAACGGACTTAGCTTAAAACAGTAGGTGCTGGTCTTGGGGAGTCTGTGCTGTTTATTACTGCTTTGCAGTAGAGATCTGTTCTGAGTCTTGTATATACTTTTGTTCCAATTGGATAATTTCTGACAGATTAATAAGGAAGTGAAATCATAATAAGCAAAAAAGAAAAAGGCAGAATAAATTCTTTAATATAAACATTATTTTTCTAGACATGATAGCACCACAACAGAAAACCAGAGAAAGGATTTCTGAATCATGTGTTGAAGTTATTCTTTTCTGAGCTTTTTTGTGCTAAAAATATGTGATTAAAAACGTTCAAACCAATTTTGAGGTGGTGTTCTTTCTATTGGTACATCACAGAATTAGGGGTAAGATAAAAAAGCTCAGAGCAGAGGTCAACAAATTTCTTTCAGTCTCTAGAGACTGATGATTTTGCCTCTTTTGCTCTGAGACATGGATCATGTTTGAACATTTTCTTTTTAATCAATTGATAATAGTTTTAGGCTATTTCTCCTTAGTTTCTCCAGTATGTGACATTTATGTCACAGGCCTTCCCTTTTCTGTATTGTTGCACCATCCTGAAATTATGTAGTGTATATAATGTTGCAATATAATAACATGGTTCCTGTTGGTAAGTGTTGTAATATCCCAAGTGTATAAGTCCTTTCAGTGGCTATAAAAATGATGCAAAATTGGCTTTCCTAAGAGCTGTGACTTTGTACCAGAGCACAGTGGATCCCAGTGTATTGTAATTAAATGGAAGTCTCTTTCCTCCTAATGCCCTGGCAGCTCAAAGTTAAAATGAGGATTATACTTGTCTAACTACAACTGCTTTTGTAATAAGCAGTTTACTGCTGTTAATTCCCCTCAGGGAAATGTTCTGCTGCTGCTCTAGATGTC
This sequence comes from Loriculus beryllinus, assembly GCA_039877255.1. Lineage (NCBI taxonomy): Eukaryota > Metazoa > Chordata > Aves > Psittaciformes > Psittacidae > Loriculus > Loriculus beryllinus. The sequence continues at coordinate 1,957 of JBCJKH010019833.1, forward strand.
TTGGCTAATGTATTTCGTGATGAACTTCTGCCACACATCTTGCCCCTTTTGAAGGAGTTGCTCTTCCATCCCGAATGGGCAGTTAAAGAATCTGGTATCCTTGTTCTTGGAGCAATTGCTGAAGGTAAGGCAACAATGCATGTCAAATTGTGGAATTTTTGATTGATTCTAAATCAGCTCTGTGATTCCTTCTAGGTGAATTTACTTCTGCAAACAAGTATACGTCTTTAGCTGACTTAGTTTTAGTGATTAATCTCTACATCTGCTCATTGGTGACTGCAGTTATTTGTTTATTTTTTTAATTTCAAATCTCTGCATCTTTTGGAGACATAAGGCATAACTTAGTTTCTTTTATTCCTCTCTCTTAACTCTGCAGCATATATTTATAGGTTTCTTATAAAGTACTATTTTGATTTTGATATAACAGTAATATTTATTAAATTTGAGCCTTACATTTCATTCATTGTTTTTAGAAATGGAGACCATTCCTGTGACTTCAGTGCCTTGAGCTGCTTTTTGTGGATGGTTCTCTGATTTAAATGTGATAACTTCCATTTCTTTGTATTTACTCACAGACTTGGCTTTTTACCCGTATTTCCAGCATTCCTATCCATTTTTGCAAACTTAAGGAGTACATTTGGGTCCATGCCTAGATTAACTCTTTTCCTATAGTACCTAGTTAACATACATTTTGTTTGTTGCTAGAAAACATTTTTGTTGATTTTGATTTCAAGTCAAGTAAGGTAAAAGTTTGTTCTTCTGGAAAATCTCAGTGTATTACTGCTCTTGCTGACTTGAAGTGTGTAGATTTCTTAAGGAATGCTTTTTAATGATATGGTGATTTGTTATCAAGGCCTAATCTTTCTCTACTTGTTGTCTTGGTCACTCTGACTAGACTGGCATAAGACTTCCAAACTTTATGAACTAATATTATTTGGATGTTCTTGCTATACTCCATTTAATAAAGCAGAATTTTTGGAGATTGGGGAAGCACTGAAGTAGAAATATAGTTGAAATGAATGTAAATTTGATTGGGAATTTCAGTTATTGTTTATGGTGAGGTTTCTTTTTAGGACTTAGCATAAATTAGGTAGAATTATTTGTACAATGTTAAAATCTATTGTTACATGATAGAGGAAGAAAATGCATACCTTCTAGGAAATAGCAAAAAATTATATTATGTTTTCTAATTCTTGTACCGTAATAGTTTTATTTTTCCTTCTAGGCTGCATGCAGGGTATGATTCCATATCTTCCTGAGCTGATCCCTCACCTTATTCAGTGCCTCTCTAACAAAAAGGCTCTTGTGCGCTCCATTACATGTTGGACTCTTAGTCGCTATGCACATTGGGTAGTTAGTCAACCCCCAGACACGTATTTGAAGCCATTAATGACTGAGTTGCTAAAGCGTATTCTGGATACCAACAAGAGAGTACAAGAAGCTGCCTGCAGGTGAGCAAAAGCTTAAGCAAAAAGCATTATCCATGACACTGCTTTTTCATGGGAAACAAATTTAATGCTTTTATAAATGAATACATGACTGCATTTCTAGCTCTTAATGTATTTTAGTTTTTTCCTTTTAAATTGGAGTAGGTTCAGATTCTTCTGAAGTAGTCACAAATTACTCCAAGTTGAAATAAAATGCATTTCTTTTGTCCACTTTGTTTCAGAATATATAAATCACCAAACTAAACAATCTCTTACAGTAAAAGTAATTAATTATCTGTATGTGACAGCTGTTTATATTCAATATTTTAAGTTTCATTGACCAGAAATCTGGCTTTTATATGCCCTATGAACAAGGTCAATACTGATGATAAAAGCAAAACTGCATTAGTGATGTTGTATATATTTAGCTCAGGATTACCAAAACATTTGGGTTGCAGTTATTTCAAGGGATATTCCCTTTCTCTTGAAAGGAGATCCTTGGAGGTAAGATTCCCTTCTCCCAGTTGTTTGCTAATATTAAAAAAAAAATGAATGGACACACCATTAATGAAATGGGTACACCTCTTGTGCAGGAAGTTCAGCAAATAAAGCTTTCATATGTCAGTTTGTGTGGGGCCGAAGTGTACACAGCAGACTGCTAAGGAAGTTTCCTTATAAAGCAGAATTAGATCTGTAACATGTATACATAAGAGGTTTTACAGGAATATTTTTAAATTTTGCTTATCACAGTATAAGAGCTGAATCTTTGTGTTCAATCAAAATAGATTGATTTTGTCTCAGTAATACCATTTTGAAAACATACCTTGGATGAATTTGAGAATTAAATACAGCTCTGTGTTTAAACAGAAATGGGTAGTTTGGGGCATTTTGGTGTGGTCTTGTTTTGTTTTTTCCAAGATACTGACTGACCTGTTTGGGGTGGGGTTTTTGTCATTCAGTGCCTTTGCTACTCTAGAAGAGGAGGCTTGTACAGAGCTTGTTCCTTATCTTGCATATATACTTGACACTTTGGTCTTCGCATTTAGTAAATACCAGCATAAAAACCTGCTCATTCTTTATGATGCTATAGGAACTCTAGCAGATTCTGTAGGACATCATCTAAATAAACCAGTGAGTATACCTTATGCACTTGTCATATATTGAAAAACTGGGTAGGTGTTTTTTGTCATGTGCTTTATATCTTATAATCCAGAAATACTGACCTTTCTGTGTAGGCTTCAATAATAAATATTTGCATGTAAAATACATAGACTGCATGTAATTTTCCCACTACTAAATATGTGGTGGCTTATGAAATGTGCTTCTCGTTATTGTGATTTTTTTTCCTCATTCTCAGAATTTTTCAACTCAGAGGAGATACATAATATAGATACAAAATGGGACTTTAAAGAAATTGGTGGAATGTGTGTGCTAATTTCTACTGACTTTTTTTTTTTTTTTGTAACCACTTTCAATATAGCTAAACTGCTCTGTGTGTCTTTCCAGTGTATTGGAGCACATCATTATTAGAAATTGCTTTCTCAGAGAGTGTGACAGATATACATTTTATGTATAAAAACACAGAATCCTTTGGACAAAGCACAGATAGCACACAGGCAAATATAGTGGGTTTTTGTAGTGTACATAAGTTCTTTAATGGGATTTGTATGCATGTCATGTATATATTATGATGGCTATTTGTTGTGGTTTAACCCCAACTGGGAACTAAGTACAACACAGCCACTCGCTAATTCCCACTCCCTGCCCAATGGCATGGGGAGGAGAATCAGAAAAAAGGTAAAAACCCACAAGTTGAGATAAAAAACAGTTTAATAACTGAAATAAAGTAAAATATAATAATATAATAATAAAAGGAAATATAGGGAGGAAGGAATAATGCACCCCACCATCCCCCTCCACCTCCTAAGAAAAAGCCCATCCCTGAGCAGCAATTGGTCCCTTACGGGTAATTCCCTCTGGTTTATATACTAAGCATGACGTGCTGTGGTATGGAATATCCCTTTGGCTAGTTTGGGTCAGGTGTCCTGTCTCTGCTTCCTACTGCCTTCCCATGTCCTTCCTCACTGGCAGAGCATGAGTGACTGAAAAGTCCTCGATCAGAGTAATTACTACTTAGCAACAACTAAACCATTGTTGTGTTATCAGCACTGTTCTCAGACTAAAGCTGGAACACAGCACTGCACCAGCTACTAAGAAGAAAAATAACTATCCCAGCCAAAACCAGGACAGTGTTGAAATTTCCTTTATTTCTCTATAGTGTTTCACATGACATAGACACACTAAAATAAAACAATTTGGGTTGTTGCCGTGAAATTTCACTTGCTTTCCAAGACTCCACACCATCAAATGACATTTTCTCAATGTCTGCCTGGCCCTGGCCAGCTTCACATTTGATATCACCAGGAGGAGGCTAAATGGGAGCTCCTGGTGATGGTGGGACTTTCTTCAGTCACTTAGAATATTGTGTCTTTGGACATGGCATTAGCTGGCAGCATGTGTTGGCTCTTTGGATACTTACTGGGAGCAACAGTACTACAGGGATGCTTTGCTTAATGTCCTTGTTACTGTGACAGCAGTGGTAGGAAAGATGCAATGTCTTTATGCAGAATTGTTTAGTGCACCCTTCTGGAGGGACAGAAAATTACCTTCTTCATGGATAGGTAGTTGCTTGAGATTTCAGGAATTTGGGGGGATAGGGTTGTAGCATCAGGGTAATGAGAGATGGTTGAGAAATGGCAGATGAACGGCCAGATTGCATTGCCAGCAAAAACATTTTTTGTAGGCCCTGAGGCAATCCTATAGATTTGTAGCAACCCAAGCAGCTATTAAAAGTTGCTAGACTGAAGCTAAACCTGGAGGAAAAGATTCATTCTGGAAAGGTACTTATGTGACTCAGCAAAAAATCTTAAGACATAAACTGTAAAATCTAATACTTCTACATAACCTAGTACTTCTACATATTGTAACAAGGATTAAATTACAATATATCAATTTTCTTTTGCTTAAAAAGTAGAACATATCAATTCTTAATATATCAATTTTCTAACTAGTATGCAATGATGTGTTTCAGTTGCTGATGTATTTTCATCTTAAATAGGAATATATTCAGATGCTAATGCCTCCATTAATCCAGAAGTGGAACATATTAAAGGATGAAGATAAAGATCTCTTTCCTTTATTAGAGGTAAATATTAAAATTTGAATATACTTTATAAACTTCTTTTATGAATTACCCCTATTACTAAAGATGCTTCTCCTAGTAAGTATGACTATAAAAGCTGACAGTGTTAGCTATCTCCCATTGCAGAGAAAATACTATGACTGTAGTGAGAAAATCTTGTGACTGAGGAAATGCCGTCAGGTTTAGCAGAAATATTTAGATGATTTTTGTTTTTCTGCCATTCTTGAGTGTTTTCTTTGGGATTCTATGTTTCTAAAAAAAATATTCAAACCCCCTGTGGTTCTTCTCTCTCTCCTTGTTCTCCCTTCATCCGTCCATTAAAACTGTTATCAAACAGTCTGAAAGTATGAACCATGTAGTGTATTGTCTTTATTTTCCAAGTGTGAAGCAGGAAAACACTTCTAGAGAAATTAGTTTCATAACTCCTGGGTAAAGTTAGGGCTTGTACATGGTCAGGATACTGAAATTTAGTGTGCTAGCTGATTTATATTAACTGTATGAACTTTCTTGGCCACCTCTAAGATGTTGTTTCTAAGAAATTTTCTTGACTGACATAAGTAGGAGTGAGTAACAATTAGCTGACAGTTGCCATGTCTCAGCTAATTGGTATTGCCTTTCTAGATTGTTTTTATTTACTTTTGGGTATAATTCACCTCTCCCAAGCAAAAGGTACTTTGGGGCGGTAGGGAAGGTTAGTGTGTCTCTTGCTCTTTTTTTTCTTCTTTATTTTATTCCAGTGCCTGTCATCAGTTGCTACTGCCTTGCAATCTGGCTTTCTTCCATACTGTGAACCTGTATACCAGCGTTGTGTAAATCTGGTGCAGAAGACTCTTGCACAAGCCATGGTATTTTTCTATTGCTATTCCAGTGTTTTCAGAATAACTCCTCAAACCAATGTATTAACTATGTAAATTATGGGTTTGCAGGAAAGTTTGTAGCATTAGCCATTGAATATTTAAATGAAGCTGCAGTTCTGAAACTAATTTTTTGTTTTTGTTTTTTTTACTTTTATGCATACCCCTGAGAAATACTAATTTTCAAAATGTGTACTTATTTGTTGCAGTTGCACAATGCTCAGCCAGACCAATATGAGGCTCCGGATAAAGATTTCATGATTGTGGCCCTTGATTTACTCAGTGGTTTAGCTGAAGGACTTGAAGGCAACATTGAACAGCTAGTGGCTTGCAGCAATATCCTGACATTAATGTACCAATGCATGCAGGTGAAATGAGTAACCTGTTTAATCCAAGGATTTTCTTTCTTAAGGGAATTTGAAACACTTCTAGAATTGTCAGTTTTTTTCTTCCTCTCTTTAGGATAAAATGCCTGAGGTACGGCAGAGTTCTTTTGCATTGTTAGGTGATCTGACAAAGGCGTGTTTTCAGCATGTTAAGCCTTGCATCGGTATGTTTCTTTTACGTATTAAATAATTAACACATTTTACAAACTGTTAAAGGGGCTGGGTTAGCCATTGTTAAGTTCCGTTTTCTGTGGCATGCCTTCTCATGGTGTTATAAGCTTTCATTTTCTTTGTGTTTAGTCTTTTCTCCTTTGAACTGTGTGTTTAAGACATTGTTCTTTTTGTAGACAGTGCAAAAGTTCATTTTGCTGCTTGATTTTTATAATGTAACATGCTTTCTATTGTACTGGAATACAGCAAAACATGTACTTCAACTACAATTAGAACAATTGTTTTCTTTGATAAATACTTCTGTTTTCTTTTTTTTAAAAAAAATCAGCTTTAAGTAGTTGGGTTTTTTTGTTCTACTAGAATCTTTTGTTACATACAATTTATGTATATTGAAATTAGAAAACCTGGTGTAGGTTTGGTGTTTTTTCTTGTTTTCTTTTTAATTTCAGTAGGGAAGTAGCATCAGTTATACACTTCAGTATTCACTGTCTCTTCCCTCAGATACTCTCGAGATACACTTAACTTCAGAAACGAATGCCTGGATAGGCTTAGAATTTTTAAATTTATTTAGAAGATGTTATAATCTATCTTTGTGACTAGTATTTTATTAAAATTTATTCAAGGCTGTGATTTGCTTTCTAGGATTCATTGTTGTTTGCCATTTTTTTTGAGGGGGGGGTATGGAGGATGGGGTGTTGTGTTTGGTGGGGTTTTTTTTGTTGGTTTTGTTCTTTGGGGGAGTGTTTGGGGATTTTTGGTTGGTTTGGGGTTTTTTTTAGCACAGCTGAATACATAGCTATCCAGATGTGGGGTTTTTTTTCTTCCCCGACCCCCAGGAAGGGGAGAAATAAAAGGCTTCTAGTGTTATGTAAAGCTTATTAGAAATATTTTTAAATCATAGTTTGAAAAGATTTGAAAAGATTTGCATTGATCTGCTTAGGTTGTAAAATTTAGGTTAATCTGATATGTAGCAGAAATAGAACTCTTATTAATTCTGGTGTAATGCTTTAGAAGAATTTAAATATGCTTACGTGATTTTTTAAACACACACACCCCTCCCCCGTGATCTTACAGTAATGGGACAAGATTGTTATACTGTGTGATGAGATTTTAAAATGTTGTTCTTTCTAGCTGATTTCATGCCCATTTTGGGAACCAACCTAAACCCAGAATTCATTTCTGTGTGTAACAATGCCACCTGGGCAATTGGAGAAATCTCCATCCAGATGGGTAAGATTTTTTTTTTTCTTTGAATCTTTGCAAATTTAGAATGGTGTGTCTGAGTTGTGGTTTTTTATTATTTTGTAGTGATACTTACACATTTAAATTTAAATATAAATTTTATATTCTTGTCCTTGACAGTAAATTCAATGTACCAGATCTAAATAGATCATGTATATTAATGGTAATTTTCTTCTGAATGTTTCTTTTTGGCTGTTTCAGGTATAGAGATGCAGCCTTATATTCCAATGGTGTTGCACCAGCTTGTAGAAATAATTAACAGACCCAACACACCAAAGACATTATTAGAGAACACAGGTACCCCAAAACTGAAACATTCATGGTGAAGGGAATTAGAGGGCTGTTTGTTTTTTAATAATGATTTTAAAAATTGCATAGAACTTATTTTATTGCTATGTATTTGGCTTTAATAAGCAAAACTAAATCTTTTGCAGAAGTTCTTACAAGTCTCAGTCATGCAACAATGCATCTATCATATATCTAGATTATTAAAGTTATTGCTTTCTCACCTTTATTACATTTTATATTTATCATCTATTTATTCTTCAATTTTATTTATGCATACGACAAATGTATGCAGTGACACTTAAAGACTTAGTGACTTTGCACTGATTTTAATATATGCATGTCCTTACACGTGTATTGCATTTATATGTTTAGTGTTTGAAACAAATGTCATTGGCATATATAAAACAAATAATGAACTCAAATCATAAATTTACAAAAAATGCACTTTTTAAAAATTAATTTGTAGTAATATGCACAAAAATCTAGATCTGTGATGGCAGTTTAACCACAACATAACTGAAATGATGTATAACTTCTATTATCTGGTCACTTAATAAAAAAATTCTGAAAAGTCTAACTGGCATGCTTATTTTTATGTTCTGGCCAGCAGCTTTGTCTTCCAAAATCTCAATTTGGAAGCATCCCCCAAATGTTTTATAGAATCAGAATTTCTGAGGCTTGTTTCTTTTGTGTTTGTAGAGGGAATGTTCTGGTATGAAGAACACCTTCCCTACTTCATCAAAACTTTATTAATAATTTAACAGGTTTCTGGTTAGCTATTTTACCATTTGAGAATCTTTTGTCTTTTTTCTGTTTGAAAACTATTTTGTAAGAAAAAAAATAGTTTGGTAATTATGCTTGACATAATTGAAAATTGCGTAAATTCAGTGTTAGTTACTTTTTTTTTCTCTAAGTATGAGATAAATTGGAGAGAGATTTTTTCAATGCGTATTTATCCTCCAGTATTCTCTACATACCAACCCTGTCATTTAGTATGGAAGGTGAACTTGATGGAAAAATTGCCTAGTTATCTTGCATATTATAGATACTGCTTTTTTAAAAGATTATTTTGGAGCAAATAATTGCTTGTTACACTATGGAATAGTATAGCAATATAAATTCTCTTTCTCCCTGTCCCAAACCCCGTCATCTGTACTGATGGATGTATAATACCTATAACTGAGAAGTATCTAGTACTTAAATGCTTGCCTCCATCACTGCTAGAGAATTTTTTTAAGCATCCAAACACTGACTTTTTTTTTTGTTTAGGCACCTTAATAGTTACTTTAAATGGGGATGCCTAACTGCAGATAAATGTTGAGTGCAGTGTACTTATTATAAGTTTGTTGTGGGATATTGTGCTGCATACATGCCATTGGTATGTACAAGAGTATTACTGTTTTCTAGTTTAGGTTGTTATGTAATGAACTATGAAAACACTTCTATGGAAACATAGAAAGACCACCTTAAATAAAAGTAGTTGCACTAAAAATAATGAGTACATGACAAAAAGTTAAGCTTTGACAGAAATTACTATTCCTTGTACAGACCTGTGAGAACTTACAGATAAACCTTAAAAGTGTATTTTCATTTTAAAGTGCCACTTCAAATGCAGTTTTATAAGTTAGATCTGCCAAAAATTTAAGACACTGAATATTGAAATTTTACAATGTCTGGGCAAAATAGTACATTACCAGTGAGCCACAGCTTTCATGGATTGAGTACATTTCAAACTACTAGTATATCTTACACTAAACTTTTATTGGAGAAAGCATCGCCTGCTTTATTGCATATTTCATGAAACTGTTCACAAATGCCTGTTAATTAGTGTTGCATAGTATGTCCCTTGAACACAGGTTTCCTTTCTTTGCTTCATATAAATTTGCTGGATTTTAGTGTTATTTGTGTATTTTGCTTCAAATAATCCTGATACATTATTCCTACCTTCTCCTTTTTCTGAAGATTAATCTTTCATGAGTTGAGCAAGCACCATTAAAGCACGTTTGCATGATGATATTTTATTCAGTCTCCCTTAGAACAAAAGACAACACTACCTATTCATGCAAAGAAGCAGTTTTGTTTGTCATGTGTCCTTATGCTTTTGTATAAAAAGTAAGATTCTTATACAACTTTCATGAGGAAGCTTTTTCTGAACAGAAGAAATATTGGGATTAAAGAATTAATTTTCTGCAGTAGGTTGCTGTGAGTTAGTGACCACTTAAAATTCTCTACAAGATTATGAAGAAAACAAATATTTGGTGCTCTTAGAGAAGTGTTTAATCTATTTATAGTTTATTAGATAGACCACAATATATTAAATGTAAAAGTATGTATAAATGTATTTTTACTGATAGATAGTAAGCCTATTAAAATCTTGATTTCAAAGTGCTGAAAAAGTAAAATGCTTAGGGCTACTTAATACTAAAACTGAAAATGCTTAATTCCTTTCTTCCAAGAGTATCCATAATAGTACTTTTTATTAAAAATTTTGAAGTGTATGGTAGGTAAATTTACTGTAAGAAATGATTCTGAAGATGGCAGAGTGACTGCTTACATCAGAAAGCCTTTGGATTTTAAATTGTGGATTTTGGTGTTATCTATCTCATTTTCTTCTTTAATTTCTCTTTTACCCTGGAGAGTATACCATATACATTGCTGCCTCTAATTTAGGGGGTGGTAATAAACAGCACTGGTGAAATCTTATGTTTACTATCATGCACAGATTCTGTTGGCTTCTGTTTCTGAGTTATTTGTTGTTTTTTCTTTATTTTTTTTGTGGGCGGGGGGGGGGGGGGGGGGGGGGGGGGGGGGGGGGGGGGGGGGGGGGGGGGTGGGGGGG
>JBCJKH010019834.1:0-37623 GCA_039877255.1 Loriculus beryllinus
ATGAAGGGGAAGAGTGGTTTTGGTAGGAGGCTTGCCAGACTGGTCAATTAGATGTTTTGGGGGAGGGAGGCATCATTTCATCCCAATACACCTAGTCAGTTGCCAGCACCTATAACAAATGCTTGGAGAATTGTAGAGATATTCCAGCTGCTCCAGCCAGTGAGCCGGCTTCATTTGGAGCTTGGCTCAGATGCCCCTATACAGATGCTCATAGCATGGGGAACAAACAAGAGGAATTAGAGATGTGTGCCTGTCTAGAGAGATATGATATCACTGGCATCACAAAAGTGTGGTGGAGTGTTGGAATAGATGGTTACAGGCTCTTTAGTGCGTGGTGTCCGTGCCTGTGGCAAGGGTGTTGGAACTAGATGATCCTTTCCAACCCTAACTATTCTGTGATTCTATATGCATAACATATCATAGCTGTTCCATTGTATTCCATTCTATTCCATTTTGTTCTGTTACATTCCACTCCCTGCACTCATACTGAGTTGTATAACGATGAGACCATTATTTACCTGAAATGCCAAGGGAATTTCAACACCAAAACGACTTTCAAAGACACAAATCAGAAAGGTTACAGGTGGGAAAAGTATTTTATTTATAAATAAAGTTATTTATCTTATTTTAGTTTAGCTTATTTTAATTAATTTTAGCCTAGTTTAGTTTAGAGTAGGCTTTCTTTTTCTCAATCAGTTTCAGAGCTGATGCGCACAAGCATTAACACAATGCACATGCATAGCCAGCAGCAGGCTGATGCATCCCTCACCTTAGCTGGAAAAAACAAACCTTGCAGCCTGGCAAAGGAAAGCTGGAGCAGGAGAGGTGACGTGATGGTGCGAGGGCAGAGCAAGAACCCATCCAGAGTAGGCTAGGGAATACCTGACTAGGGGTGGTGCTTGATGCTACAGAGGACTGCAGCAAGTCCTGGGGCCATGCTGGTGCCACCCTAGGAGTCTCGGGGTCACACTGAGGCCAACCTGGGAGTCCAGAAGGCTGCCTCCCCCTGAATGTGGGGCACGAGGGCCACCTGCATGGAGCACGAGCAGCTGCCTTTGGGCCACAATAACCCAAAGGAGCCCCATTTAGGGGCTGTGCTCGGCTGTTGGGGAAGGCAAAAAACCCCAGGGATGCTTGCTGGAGCACCCCAAGGGGAAAAACGCCTTCTCCCAGCGGCTGCAGGACACAAGGGACCACCTTTGTGACACATGAGCACCAGGCGATAACCCAGAGAACCAGGACCAGAAGAGCCGTGAAGAACGGTCATGCTCAGTGCTAAGAGAAGTAGGCCTGTTAAACAAGAATGTTTGAGTAAATGAGCAAGGAAGAGAAGGATGGAAAGGACTAACTAAATGCTAACTTGTATTACTTACCCCTTCAAGAAGACTGATGTGATGACTATAAATGTCCAAGGCACTGGGGCTTCTAAGCTGAAATAGTGTTGAATTATTAATTGTTTTCTTCTTGAATTTATTCAGAATTTCTTCTAAACTCTTTATAAACAGTAAAATTCTCTGTATTTTCAAGCCTGGAACAATAACCAATTCTTAGGGGAACTAAGATAAAGTCACTTCTATTTTCATGTTAATGAGTAGACTTCTGAGCTGTTTATGATTTCAGAGAATCTCTTCTGTAATAAAAACCAGCCCCTTATGCTATCAGCAACCCATGTCAGAAAGTTACTTCTTATCGTGCTGCATTTGCAGGAAAGAGAACAGGCTCCTGGAGATTGAGTCAATTTTCACTGAGATGCCAGAACAGATTACATTGGCTGATTAAAACTTCAGAGGCAGTTTTGTCATCCAGCATTCACACGTAAGCTAAATCTTGCTTAGAAACTCTTGCTGAATTGGTGTATATCAACGCTACAACTAAAGAATATTTAAACATACCAGAGAGTTTAATGTAATCAGTGAGCAGTTCAGAGTGTTTTTTTTCCAGAAGTTCCTGCAAATCTTAAGAAGGTCAGGAAGCTCAACTGGCCACCTCCTGAGCCAGTGAAAAAATTCCCTTTGATTTCATTGACTGTTGCAGAGAGCTGAAGGGTGAGCACCACAGCTTTGGATTTTGATGACTAAATAAACAAGCCGGTCACCAAGAAATATTCATGTAATAACGCCTGTGATTCTGTTCCTAGTAGTTACTGGTATGTATTTTCTGAGGGTAAGTAATAGTTAACGGTTTAACATTCTAATATACTTTAAGTAAAAAGGTCCATCTTTCACAGGCAGCTTTTTTTTTTTTTTTTTTTTTATAAACTCATTGATATTTATAGCTATAATACCAAAAACATTTAAAGTAATTGTCATGCAGTCGTAGATGGTTCATGGTATTTGAAATGTGTGTTTACAGAAAGTGACAGATCATTAATCCAAGCCTCTCTCTAGGCATGACCTTAGTTTCATGCACAATGACAGTAATTTCTCAAGACTTCTGACTTCTCATCAGGATGCCCCTTCTGCTTGTACACTTGATTGCATCTAATGCATGATAATAACTTGCTCTTGCTAACTTTATCCACCACTGTTTGATGTAACACAAGCTGAAAATGACAATTTCTTTTGAAGTAAACTCTGCAAATATATTGATAAAAAGAAACATTTTTTGTGAATTTCATTTTTTTCAGAGTAATAGTGTATATAGTTATTCTTTGTGCATGCTTTGAATGTTCCATTGCTTAGCAACTTGCACTGGAACTGATGAGGGTTTCCAGTGTTCAAAAGAGAGCCAAGAAAAGACATGATACTATGACTTAAAATTTGCAATGAATAAACAATATCCACCACTTTCAACAACTAGGTTCCCAACTGCCTTACAAATTAACACATACACACACACACACACACAAAATCCAACCCCAGGTGTCTTAAATAAAATATTTAGACTTTAAAGTTATCACTGAGTTAACTACAGACTTTGGCATGTAGACCACTCAGAAGTCAATGCAGCTTCAGTGTCTACAGATGAAAATTTCAAATCCTTCCAGAGGACCTAGCATTATAAGTTCCAGTTAATGATCTTGATTACCATAGATGCTTATCAAATTTTTATCCTAAGATTCCTTTGATGAAATGTATATATTTGAACTTACCATCTTTGTGCCCTCTAGGAAGAAAATTGTTTCAACTTACAAACCCTTGCGTCACACTTTCAGTTCTAGAACAGGACTTTATAACTCTGCCTTAGGAGTGTCTATCCATTGACTAATCAGTATGTGGATTGACCTGTCCAGATGTAATTATCTAAGATGTTGACATCTAAATTCAGAAGCAAATCCAACCTTAAGTGTCTAACTATTTATATGGCAAAGGCAGTTGGAAGAATATTGTACCAACATAAAGAAGGTGAATTTAGGAAATAAAATAAAAGGTTTGAAAAGGACCTTAAGATCATCTAGTTCCACCCCTCCTGCCTGGCCTCTCTGAATCACTTCTCTGCCCAACCTGTAGCTATACCTGGCATTGCTCTGACCCAGGTGTAGGACCTTGCACTTGGCATGGTTAAACTTCATGAGGCTGGCATCAGCCCACCTCACAAGTGTGTCAAGAAGCACTGAAGCAATGTAAAAGTTTGTATTTCTGTCCAAAAGGCACAAGCCAGGGTATCTCCTGCCACCTCCTTGAATGTACCAGTAATTAATATATGTATATAGATTCTACATCTAAACATACCCTACAAGCAAAGGTTGATTCTGTGTGGTGAAGTTACATCACCTCTTACATGGCTGCTTGTTGTAGGTAGTGTTCAGGTCAGTGCTACTGAGCATGTTTCTTTGTGTGGCAATTTATACTGTGTGCAGGGTTCCAGGGGACAGCATGGGGGATTATATGGCTGTAGGTTGTGCACAGTCTCTGTGTACATCCATCATTTTCAAGGCAGCAGGAAAGCTAATTTTTTTTTGCCAGGCTTTAGCTGCAGGAGCTTGGATGTGCCTCCCCTTCGGAGCTCCTGTTGGCCTGTCACACAAGGAATATTCAGCATTCAGTGCATCCATTCTGTGGCTGCCTGGCAGAGCACCAAGCCTGCAAGAGGGCATGAGAAAGCATAACCCTGTTTAAAACTACTAAGGCTCATCAGCAGACTGTGGTATTGCAGAAGAGAGGTAATGTGACTGCATAGTTTATCCTTATGCAAATAAGGTGCAGCCAGCAATAGTGAAAAGGGACTATTTCCTGAGATTGAGAAATGCTGCAAGCAGCAAGGTGAAGCGATGGGATTATGTGTGTGCTGCTCTTGCTTCTTGTCCCATTGTAGCCCATCAAACATGGAGAAAAGGAAGATAAACAGAAAAGGAAGGACATGGGTGGTCACAGGAGAGGGGAGACAGAGGAAGTGAGTCAGATTCCCAGGGGACTTTTAGTTTTAGGAAAGCTATGGCAGTGCATGGGAGAACACTGTTGCCTACCCAAGTTTTACCTGGATGAGAAGGCTAGTAACTAGCAGTGGGCCCCAAAACAACTCTGCTTCAACTTTCCATTTTCTTACTCCAAAAGCAAATAAATGCGTATTTAAATGATCACAGCAGTTGAGCACTGCTCCAGTGAAGTAGCATTCTGTTACATCTGCCTAGCAAACACCTGGATGTGCCTCTGCAGCACAGAGATTCTAAAGGGTTTACTGATCAAGAATTCTGGTTGTTTTTTAAATGTGAGATGTCTTTTTATTGCTAGTGCGTAATTTAATTTTGAGGCCACTGATGTCTGATGTATATCTTAAAATCTGAGCTCCCGCAGGCACATGGTGTGTCATTGTATCTGCTCGTTTATTTTTTCTGAAACTAAATTTTCTAGCTATCACAGATGAATGCATGAAAACACACACACAGTTCCCCTCTCCTCTTCCCCAAATCTGAAAGGAAAAGGCAAATAAAACAAATGGTACTATATTTAAAAATATCAAAATCACTCTTTTCGCCCAGGAAGGAGCCAGCTCTCAGATTTGGCCTTTAGAGGGTGATAGTTCTACTAGTCCAAGCCTACGGATTGCAGCCTCGAATGAAAAGGCACACATTTCTGCTTGAGAATTAGCAGACTGTGGCAGATGGTGAAAAGAGAAAATGACCTTTGTGAGACTTCTTTTTCCAATGTAGACAGTCTCTCTTGAGTTGGGTGCCAGAAGGGGCAGTATTTTGCAGTGGAATCATTTGCAGCAGTTGCTTGCAGAGGGTTACTTTGCACTGAATCCGAGGTTTCCCTTCTGCCATGCCAGCTCTTCTAAATTTGATGTCTGACTCTGCTCTTACCTGTTAAATTGCATCATTCTTGTAGATTTTATGTCCTGCCTGTGTACTTGTAGATTATGTGATTACTTGAAGAATAAGTTTCGTCTGATTAAATGCCATCTCATCTTGGGACCACACATCTCACTTGACAATGGTGTGCGGTACTATAATGCATTAACACAGTTCTGCTCCTCCTGCTGCACAGTAACACCATTTTGCAGCATGTTTTGCTGAACAGACTATAGAATGTGATAACTTCTTTGAGGCCTGTACTTGGCTATAGAACAAAAGCAATACATCTCCTGATACCTTTCTCATGAAAATGCAAGCTATTGTCCAGAGCACCTTTTTTTTCCTTTACTGAGAACACCAAAGAATAAGCCAGACTGATGAGATAGGAGTGGCCTTTGCGATGTTGAAAGGATCATGGCTGATTGTACTAAAAGGGAAGGAGCTGATTCATTTGGGCCATAAAGCAGTCGGACTCTGTAATTCTCCACTTTGTAGATTAGCCAGTGCTGTGTGCCCTCATCCGTTACCACACAGCTCTCATAACAATTTGCCACACTACCCGTCTTTCTTAGCATGACATACCTACGAGAGTTATATCTATATGAGTACCAGTATAGAAGCTTGAGCTGTTCCCACTCATGCCTTTCTAAATTACACTGACCCAGCTGCACTGTCTGTAGCAGGGCTAGTGTTTTGCAAAGGCCACAGAAAACTGTGGCAAAGCTGCATCCTCTGAGGTCACAGCTCTTCAGGATTAGTCATTGTCTTCAAGCTCATGTAATAGTAAAGAAGCAAAGCAGTGAATTTGCTTCAAATGCTTTTATTTATTTATTTTTTAATTTTTAATAAGGGAGCCTGCCTTTTCTGTCACAGGAAGGCCCCTTCAGTCTGCTAATTCCATAGCTGGAGTAGCTTTCAGCCTTGTCTTTGCCTACATATCTACCTTTATTCCTGGCTTCCCTGGGCAAAGCACTACTTTGTTGAAGGCTGCTGCAAAACACTGCAAGCTCTGCTGTGGGTCACTGTAGTCAGCTAGCCCCAGCAATGGTGAAAGGCAGTGGGCTGAGAGAGAGTGCCTTGTTTAATTAGAAATCGGAAAAGAGCAATCCATTTTAGATACAGGAAAGGAAAAGATTTAGAAAGCTTTTCACTTAACAAGGTTCTTCTGTGACATTTAGATGCATTTATACAAGTTAAAAAGGAATTTGGCACCTTCCCACCTCACTCAGCAGGCTTAGGAGAGAAAAAACAAATAAAAAGACAAGATTACTTTATATGTTCTTTGTTTCGTTCACATGAAATTTTGTGCCCATTGATGTTGGCTGAGCACTATTACAGCCCACAGATGGCCTTGACAGAGGAGTCATACTCAGTCAGGTCCAGGGTTTGCTTTCTAATGAGGAAAGGTAATTGTTGTGCCAATCTCTAATCGCTCTTTACTAAACACATTTAATCTGAAGGAAGATAGGAGCATCTTCTGTCTAACACAGACTTGAGAGCAGGGGCAGCAGGTGTAACTGTAGTCATTCTCAAGGATTTGTTCATTATTTCCCAGGAAGAAGGGAAAAGCCTCTGTGTCACCATTTCTCTTTATCTTCACTGCACTTGAGTTCAACTTGTGCAGTTTGACCGTAGTGGCTCCACTTCTCCAAGCACCTTTAGATCCCATCAAAAATGCTCTCAACAAGCATTTATTACTGGGTTTGGCAGCCAAGTAGTTTCTCTCCCCCCTCCACCCCTTTTCTGTTTGAAAGAGAAAAGCTGAGGTGTGTTTGATTGGAATCTGATGATGTGCAGTATTCTCTGAGGCATCTATCCCGTTGGCTGTAGAACTGTGTGGGCATGGCTGTAGGTTTGCACATATTTGGTACATTATAAATGATCTCAATAGATGTGCATGCTACCTACCTGGGTTCGTATGCATGAATGTACTTGCATCTTTTCTTTAAAAACACACAAGTACCCATCCCAAGGGAGTGTACAGATGAGCTCATGCTCCAGGGCATGTTTATTTTTATATACCTGAGTGCTTTCATGTCTACAGATTTGTGTCTTCTGATTATATGGGAACTCTTAAGACTACAGGGCCAGTTGTATGTTTCAGAATTGTCTTAGGAATTCTAGTGCCGTTTTCTTAGTTGCAGTGTATACAAATTCATGGAGCTCCTGGTTTTGCACACTTCATCGTAACATAGATTATCTTGCTCATCCTGTTTATTGCTTGGTCCTACAGTCACACCAGAGGGATTGCCGCTGATCTGGGAATAAATGGCTCTGGATAGCACTGTATCAACTGATTTTACCTCAGGGAGAAAGGCGAACAGAACTATATTGTGAAATATAGCAACTTAGGAAATTGCATCTTCCCTTTAGGACAAGGTACTAGGATTCTTGAGCAACCTGGTCAGATATAGAAGCTTGGAAATAGCTTCAGCTAATTCCTAAAGTATAATTTTAGTAAGAGTTCATTTATTTTGTCTTGTACTTTACAGTCAGTTCTTTCATAACACCTCAGTGTTTTATGTTTCCAGTAGGCTGTAGGTTTCTGCAGTGGAGATGCACAATGAACGTGAAGACAACTGGTGGAACAGTTGTCCTTTAGATGCTGAGAAAGTTGGTTTTGCATGTTAGCTGGATTACTCCAAAATCAGTAATGGAAAAGCTGGCAGGATTCGCATGTTGGCTTTGGCTATCAGCACTGACAACTCACTGCAGTGAATGGAAGGATAAAGATCTCTCGAGCTGCAGTTTTACGGTACCTGCAGTTTATCACTGCATTGGTTTATATATGGTTCAAGATCTTGTCCTTGTATACTACTAGATCCAGACCAATATATCTTGATCTCATAGTCCACTGAACAGGCAATTTTTCTTGCACTGTGGCAAGGTCCAGTAATGGGGAAGAGGAACACTCTGACCTCCTCGATTCATTCACACTATCCCCTGCATCACAAATTCCTCTAAACATGGGATGAAACACTCACATCGCACAATTGGATCTGAGTGAACAAAGCTGTTAGTAAATCTTATTGATCCAGATCCCAGTGTCCGGCTGCTGAAACAACTGCTAAAACAGGGGTCTCTAATTTCAGCTTTTGAAACAGCTGGGCAAAGTGTTGGCCATGTTTCAGTATTTTTTGCTTAAAGAGGAAACAGGTGGCATTT
Source organism: Loriculus beryllinus (assembly GCA_039877255.1). Taxonomy (NCBI): domain Eukaryota; kingdom Metazoa; phylum Chordata; class Aves; order Psittaciformes; family Psittacidae; genus Loriculus; species Loriculus beryllinus. Next base: position 8,399 of record JBCJKH010019834.1, read on the forward strand.
TCTAAACATGCCGCTATTGAATTAGAGAGATCTGTTAATGTTGGTGAGTCAACTTAACTTAATTCTCTCAACCTGCTAACAAGAGCACTTTGGAAAGGATTGAAGAAGAGTGACAGAGTACTTTGAATAAACCGAAAGGGAAAGCAATTGCAACGTGTGTGTTCTAGCAACGACAATTTAATCAATTTAGATGCATCGTTGCTACCCATCACTTTGCTGGCTGTTTGTATTTCTTTTGTCTGGGTGACTTAAAGCATGTATGTACTAGCTGTACTTTCTAAATGAAAGCATAGTCTATTGAAGTAAAGATTACATGTGCACATGAATAGTTAAGTGTGTGTGAATGAGAGAACACAAAAAAAAGCCAACAACAGCCCTGCTCTGAGTGATTCTGGTTTTGTTGCAAAATCAAGCATTCAGAATTGAGGCATACTGGAAGTAAATGTAACACCTTTCCCTTCCTGTGTTCCTATTGGTCTTTAATTACAGGATCATGTAATTGTGGATTCCTGATTTATTTGTGAGGCAGAAACAATCATTAAGTGAAACATGTTTGTGTAGTTAGAAAATTCTGTAGTCTGTGAAACCCCTGTTTTAGCTGCTGTAAAAATTAAGGTGTCTGAATAATGAAAAGGGAGGAAAGAACTTGAATGCTACCATGGGCACCCAGGTTGTTTTCCTGTCTTTGCAAGAGGGTTCTAGAGTAATACATTCTTCCCCAAAATCAGTGCATATGTTACAGAAGTGAGCAATGGACAACAGAAGTAACAGATTGCTATCAGCATATACTTTTATATTGGTCTCTTTGTGTCCCTAGGAACAATAGCTTTGAAAGCTGATCACTATATGTAGTGGGCTGTTAATCCCCAAAAAAACAACCCCGTTAGAGGTAGAGGAGATAAAGAGAATATACTTTAAAAATGAGGCAATTTTTTTCACGTTCTTATGCAGCATATGATCTGCTAAGGAAGGTATAAGAAGCATCTAGCTCCTCCAGATGTCAGCTATTTAGAGAGACACACACCAGAAGTTCTGTGGACAACAAATGACTGTATCCCACGCAGGATGCTCTTCTTGGCAAGAGAAGAAATGGGAGTGAGTGGGTGAGCTTGTGTGTGTTCCTGTGCAGGATGGGATGGGCAATTACAAAAATGGGAGATAGAGAGGGAGAAAAATGAAGATGGATGATGGTAAAAATACTTGCTAAATGCCAGCTGTCCTACTTGAATGGTGTGGGATTGTTGCCTGGGGTAGTCTCAGTGCTTTGTCTAGTCTGATTTTAACCCTATAAGCTTTTTTACCATGCCTTATGTAGCTGAAGGTATGATAAACTCTGTATAAACATCTGGATATATATTATTTTCAGCCTGTAACTAATGACCTAAGAAAACCTGGCAATGAGAACAATTTGTTGTAATATAGCTTTCTGCGAAAAAGCAAAACAAAACGATTAGACTGTCTTCTGCTGACAGCAGAAGCTTTTCAGAGACATATCCCTTTAAATGAAAATTTTGTTAATAAGTTCTTTAATACTTAGCAACATTTTGGGGGACGGATCAGAGAGTCTCACAGAACCCGCAAATACCCAGGGCGTTTTGGGGCTCCCCTTCAGATGCCACCTATTTCTAAAACAGAAGCTGGGAAAATGCTGTCATACTAGTTTTGAAATTTACTCTGGTGTAATATTTCTCTGCTACCTTGAACTGCGTTAGATGATTTATTTCTTTTTCCCATGCAATCGCTGTTCAGTGGTTGGCTCTGACACCGAATCAATGCCTGCGTGTGGGAAAGAGAGGCAGTATCCCTGTCTTTCTGTTCTAGCCAGTCTATGTCCTGTTGCCAGCACTGGAGAGTAATGCTTAATCAAAGTGGCACAGAATTTCTCACCTCTTAAGGTTTCCTTCTGTCATGCTTTGATTAAAACATGCTTCATTACCATATATATGTAGTATAGATCTAAGTCGCTGAATTGCCCATCTCATAGCATAGTCTTTGGCTCTGGTACTCCTTTTACAAAAGGTCTCTTTCAATCCAGCCCATAGTGAGAAGCCAACATACTGCAACTTTAACTCTCACACTGCTTGAGGCCATATTGTACTAGTGTGGAAATACAGCATTATGTTAGTCTGTTTTTCTAAGAAAATGATGCTTCTGCAATCACTCTGTTTGGCCATAGCGCCTTTTGTCACCTGGCCAGCAATCACCACATTTGACAGAAGTGTTGAAGCCCAACAGATACTGAATTTATACAGAAACTTGTTCCTCATACCTGCTGAGGCATAAAGGCTGCTCTACCAGCTGATAGGCTTGCAGCTCTGAACCTGCTGAAATACAGACTGCCTCTTCCTCAGCCAAAGCAAGACACAAGTGGGGAAGGAAATTAAAGGTGATACAAGGGGGGTAAGGAAATATGACAAAAAGCTGAGCACATCAGAAGAGGGAGTGTGAGAGAATGGGGGGAGGGGGGGAACTGAGGGTGATATGGTGACATTATTATGGAGGGGGGGGTGACAAAGGGGAGACTTGAAGCCTCAATTCTTACTCATTTATTTCTGTAGTTCTGCTGCTTATAGAACAACATGTTTTCAGGTAGCCAAGAATATCAAATGCCCTCTTTTTATCTGCCTGCTGCTATATTTCTGAGGATTGCGTCTAGTGTAGAGTCTGGTAGTGGGTAAGAAGCTTCTTGGTGCAAGAAAAGGTGTTACACAGATCACCTGTATATATGTTTATTCATACTGCTTTCAATCTTTTGGGGGGATTTTTGGTAGCTTGAGCTGTCACAGAATACCTACCTCCTGATTTTTGTGCAGGAGGAGATCAGAATGCAGAGATGAATACAGCAACAGAATGATTCAGAGTTAGTCATCCTGAAGACCACTCAGATTTCTTTCGTCCTCACAGTACCCACCATACTTCTGCCAGTACCCTGGAGGAGTCAATGACAGACTGTGCGTTGCCATCCTGAGTGTTCACTTTTGGCGACTAATATAAAAAGGGGAGGGAGGTGAAACATGGCAACTAGTTAAAATGATGCAGACCTGATTATAACTTGAGGGATGACTTAAGGGATTAATTGGTCCAAGGTGCAGATGTGACCAACCAGAAGCTCAGAAGGGGAAAAAAAAGAAAGGTGTCATTCTTCAAGTGAGCTCCCTTTATGGGTTATGCAGGCATTTCCCTATTTTCCCCTTCTCTGATTTCTTCTGTAGTTATCCCTGGCTGGTAGTCTAAGGAAGGGATAAGTGGCTACTAAGGAGAGAGCAAAGCAGAAATACATGTGTGCGCATGCACATGTATTTGTATGTATCTGACTACCTTAAATGTAATTCCTGCATCCCTCTCATTAGCTTTTCCCTTGGCACTTTACAATGAGTAGCTGAAGTTTTTTTCACTGTCCTGTCCAATAAATAGTACGTCTGTGTTGCAGGCAGTTTATACCTTGTTTGTTGTATACACCTTATCAGTGAGGGAGTGTGTTGCTCTTTCTCCTTCATTTTTTCCACTTCCTGATTCTCACATCTGCCTGGTACTTAAAGCCCATGTACATGTGATGTCTGCACTTGCTTTGACGTTAGCAGCTCCAGTGAGTTTTTATTGCTGCTAGGTGCCACCCCTACACAAATCCCCTCCCATTTTGCTCACAGACGAGGGTGCTGGGTAAAGGGAAGTGTTCAGTTTGAGGAATTAGGCTTTTTGTATCCACGTAACTAGCGCAAACACTCTTTGAATCACAGGCAGGATGGAGGATTTGACAAAGAAATTGGTGGTATCTCAGGAGACCTTGCAGCACTGAAGGTGCATGTGTGGGTAGAGTGGAGTTTGAGACCCTGGGGAATGATAGGAGAGTGAGATGCTTCACAAGGAGAGAGATGTTTTTAAAGCAGTTCTTACATTTTGTGCTTTTGTTGAGGTTCTCTCCTGGATACCAAGTGTCCCAGTAAGTCCTCTGATCAGTTGCCACAAATGGAGTTGGAGTTTGTTTTGCTTCCATCCATTTGAGTTGTTTGTGTGGGTGTGTTGCATGCCTGAACTCAGTAATATTAAATATATCAGCAGGAGACAGGTAGTTAATGCTGTAGTACTACCCATCCCAGCATACAGTGACCTAAGCTGCATTTTGTGAAAGCTGCAAAACCTTTAAAATATCTTTCTGAAAAATGCCTAGGAACTCGTGAGCCAGGGCTTAGCCATATATTCCATGTTATAGGATATAAAACTGGAAGTAGTCATCAGGGTGCTAATGTAAGCCCTCCTTCTATGTAAGAGGGACAAATGTCTGACAAGCAATGTAGACGGGAGTATGATCAATGAGATACATAGAGCCATAGAACCATAGAATAGTTAGGGTTGGAAAGGACCTTAAGATCAACTAGTTCCAACCTCGTGCCATCAAGAGCATGTCCTGCTGCGTGGGGAACTCCAGCATGTACTGCCTAACTGGCATGAATAATTGTTCCATATGCAGTGCTCATGAGACTTCATCTGAAGTACTGCATCCAGTCTGGAGCATTGTACTTCAAGGAAAATGTAGCTATTTGGAAAAAGTCTTCAGGAAACCATCAATAACAAGCACAGTCTAAACCCCATGTATCTCTAAGGAAAAACTAGGCAAATGTCCTTGTCTAGGAAGGAGGGATATAGAAGTAGTCTTCAAATATGTAAGTGATATCTATGAAAAGGAAAAAAATAATCTTTCTTCTATGATAGGGCAAGAAATAACAGATCGTAATACTGAGTAACTGAAAATGTGTGTGTCTATGTATGTGTGAGTTAGGGAATTACAGACTGCCAGGAAGAGACTGTTTAGAAGGCTGACAATTCAGGACGGTTTTAAACTTTAAAATGAAACTTCAGTGAATTCCTTAATTAGCAACACACTTTATGCTAATGATTCATTCTCAGTGATTATCATTATTTATTACTTTATATACAAAACTGTTAGCCTTTAGGATGTATTCCTAAATTAACTGTAACTATACAGTCCCATAGAACCAATTGTGTATAGTTAGCACTGTCACCTACTGTCCTTGATGGTCTCAGCTGCAGAAGAAGAGGTGAGAAGAAAAGGATGAGAGAAATTGGAAGTGATGCTGGCTTGTTGTGTTCCATATCCAGTGTCCCTTTCATACCTGATGTTTTAATGCTGCTTTCACTCTCTCAGAGGTGGAGTCTCCAACTGCTAACAGTGCTGCTTCTCTTGTTATTTTTTCCTAACTTGCTTGTGATTTCAGCAGGATGCCTTGCATGTTTGCATCCCTTATGCTTATCTTGTCCTTTGTTGCAACTTTTTGTTACTTGGTTGCCTACTATGAGCAACTAACCACACCTTGTTTGCTTATTTGATGGTCATGTTGCTCACATAGTGAAATGCTTATAAATGTCTATTTGTCTCCACACACCATCGCAGTGTTGCAATATATTACATACTGCTGTTAGTTACAGTGTTTTAGTACCTTTATGTGTGGGCACAAGGAAAGCTAATGCTAATTATATCCTGATTAATGCATTTATAATTTATAGGTGCCACAAGCCATTTCTTTGACTACAGCAGATTTGTGAAAAAGTAAAAAAACAATGCTGTTGATGAAGTTGATATATACTGGTATACACTGCTCCCAGAGGCACTGACTTGTCATCACTGTTAGACATCACCAAGAATGTTGTAGGCAAAGTTTATCCTACCTTGTCACAGAGAGATGGACTAGGTAGCCTCCTGAAGTTCCTGGCTGTCTTGTCTATTATGAGCCTAGTTACCTAGAGGAAAGAAATTAATTTTTACTGTGGTTGAGAGACTGCATACTGCATACCAGCCTGTGCAGGTTGCGTAGCACAGGCGCTGCATGCAAAAATGACTGTTTCTTTTGGGTGAGGAGAAGGCCATCTAATGGTCTTATTGTTTGTCATGCCTTTGCCAGTATGTTGGTTTGCCACAGGCCGTGTGCCATGGGGTCTTTCAGGTTAAAAGCAGAAAAATGTGTCATCTTTTGTCCTTCCAGTTTTGGTGATTTTTTTAGCTTTGGCTGCTCTGACCTTCTTTCTGTCTTCATCTGCTGCACACTGGCAAGGCATATATCTTAGGAAATTACACCTACCAGCAGCTCCCACACGAGCAGGCTTGGCCACGGGAGACTTTTCACTCTTTGGCTGGCTGGCAGTGAGACACTTGTGTCATTGAAAGATTTTAGCCCTACATCTTTCTTTGCTTTTCTTTTAATTCTTTTTTCAGCAGTTGGGAGACTATAGCAAACACCAGACACCTGACAGTTATTGCTGTGAAATGAACAGGTGATTACAGGCAAAAGCCAGACAAGACGATATGTGGAAGAGAGAAGCAGAGGGGAGCCTGTGCACAGTGTGTATTAGAGAGCTCACTTTTCATTAGCACAGAAGCCAGTTTAAGGGAGCAAAAGCAACGTTTTTTCCAGCTTTACCTTTCTGTGTCAGACAAGATTTCTTTGAGTGCAAAAGGAAAATAGAAGTCTCCTTTCTGCTTTCATGGGTAAAATTTAAAATAGTTCCCTATTTATTGCAGCAGATATTTCAACTCCATCTATTCCCTGTCTCTTTTTACTTCAGCCTTTCAGGTGCTATTTAACTTTTAGAACTCAGAGCTCTTAAAAAAATTTCCCAGGTCTTCCACACTAAGGATTTGTGACATAAATGAAATGTTAGTTCTGCAGTGCTAATATTTAGTCACTAGTGTGTAAGATGCTGGACTGGAATAGGCCACCTTGGAGATCTAAATCTAGATCTACAGAATAGATATGGCCAAGATGACAATAGGTCACACATCTTCCTCTGTGATCTGCTGGTATGCCTAAACTCTCACTGCTGTGAGAGTCACTCAAGGCAAGGGACTGCAGCAGCACACATCTAGGATGCTAACAGGCTGTTTGCCTTCACCTCAGACTTGCCAATATTGATTCCAACCACAGGGAGAGTAAGATACACATGTAGTTGTGTTTCCATAAACATAGTAGCTACTTACATTCATCCACCACTTGCTAGAAGTTGTGGTAGAGATGAATTTGGCTCAACATAAAATCAGGCTAATTGCAGAGTTGGTTAGAAAGTTGCCTACCTGTAAAAGGGGGCTCTTACAAAAGATGGAAATCAGTCTCAGCACATGCTACGGGTCACTGCCATTTTATTCTGACATCCTCAGTGAGATGTAGAGAGTAGAGATACGGAAGTATGAATTCTGTGACAGAAATGTCAGAAACTTAAACCATCAGGCTCCTTTCCTTCATTGGTGACTCAATAACTGTTTAAGGTTGAGTGGTGGGCAACCCTGATTTCTTCAAACTTCCAGTTTCTGTAATCTTTCTGAGTTTAAACAAACCTTTGAGGAAACAGTCACATTGCCCAAAATGACACAGGAAGTAGAAGCAAGTTCTGTTTCTCTGCCTGACAAGATCTGAGCAGCTGCCAAACTGAAAGAAGGTAGATTTAGATTACATAGCAGGATTACCTTTATTGTGAAGGTAGTGAGGCCCTGGAGCAGGTTGCCCCAAGAAGCTGTGGCTGCCTCATCCCTGGCAGTGTTCAATACCAGATTTGACAGGGCTTTGAGCAACCTGGTCTAGTGGAAGGTGTCCTTGTCCATAGCAGGGTGGTTGGAACTTGATGATCTTTAAGGTCTCTTCTAACCCTAACCATCCCATGGTTTTGTGGTTGAACCCAACTTCTACTGAGAGTAAAAGGAATATATGCAGTTCCAGCCTTCCTGGAGGAAAGAGCTCTCCAGCAGCATCGGCTCAGTTTTGTCTTGTGAGATGTATCTGCCTGATAGGCAGACTAGAGCCTGCTTAGCCCTCTTTGATAAACTATCCCAGAGGCAAACAAAGGTGTTTGTGAGACAAAAGGAGAGATGGTAGCTACTTGAGTAATCAGAGCTCCTCATTATGACTGAAGTAAACCAAACCTCAGTATCCATCATTTAACACAAAGCACATTCATAATTACTGATCTTGTAGGTGGTCCAAACTGTGAGAAGAATCTTGTCTTAATTTCTGATATAGCTTTAGGAGAAAGGAAGCTTACTGGTGTCCTGTGCAGGTAGCCAGGGCTATCTGTGGCACGTTCAGTGATCTTTGAATGGAAACTTACAAGCCTATGGATGAAATCAGTTGCATTAGTTTTCCTGTGTGAAGATGCTATTGTTAGTGTCTAAGCCTTTCCATTCTCTTAGGTTTACAGACTAGCAGACTTAAGCCAAAAAAAGGTGCCATTTGCTCATAAAACTTGTCCAGTGATGTTGGTTCATTCTTTTCCAGCAAGTCTGTAAGCTTTCTGGGGAAGGGCTTCTATGCTTCTGTCAGTTTACATAGTGCTGAGTACACTGGATTGTCCTTTATACATGTTCTAGTAAACAGGGACAATTCTAACATGTTATTGTCAGTTTGCAACAACAAATTCTGACATTGCCTCTTGCCCAATTGATCACTGTCTATCAGAAAGAGGTATATTACTGTATTTGTGTGTGTGTCCACTTTTTCTTGCTTGTTTCTACTAACATAGGACTATAGGTGTGAAATTTCAGAAAATGAAAGCCTGAACTTTGCATGATTTCTGGCCTGTAAATTGGACACCTGACAGAACTGAGTTTGTCCCCTCATCTTCTGTCAAAGCTCCCAGTGGTTACTGTTGCTTTTGGCTAATTTACTGCTAGCCCAGGGTAACTGGTTGTAATCAGCTTGCATTTTCCTTCTCACAAATGAACATCAAGGGTCAGATCTTCCTTCATGGTTGTCAGTCTACTGGGTCTGTTGAATTTACTCACCCTGACATGAATGAGAACAAAACAAGGTTCCAAAGCTTCTGTATTAGCTGTTTGTGGCTAACTGTGGTCCCTTGGAGCTGAACTGAAACGAGAATTAGACCTGCCCTCTGTCACTGGTCACGTGTAAGGCAGAAGCCTGAACTTCTGTGGGTAGCTGAACTTACTGAATGCTAAAGGAAATCACAGAAGTTTGAGAATAGGTTGCTCTTTATTTTCAAAGGTACAGAATAAAACTACAGGGACTGCAGCTCATTTGTTACACGCAGAAAAAGTACTGCATAGCAGCAACTGTGTGCATGGTCTTCAGCCCTGGCCTGGAGCAACCCCTCCTTTTCCTTCTGGATGAGCAGACACTAATAATTCTTTGGTGATGCTGGGTCATACCTGCCTCTTGAAGCTGCCTGCAGAGAAGCAGTGATGACAAGGACAGTGTGGCACCAGGGACTAGTCTCAGAGCAGTTAATTCTGCTGGCAGGACTGAGGAACTTACCAGCTTTTTGGTCACAGCGTTTGAAGTAGCTTACTAAAGACAAAGGTGTCTATATGCCAGTCCTAAGCTCTCTACAGCATGCAGTCCCCTCAGGTTTATTTTATTTTATTGAAGACACTATCTTAAGATCGTAAGCGATCTTGTTCTTGGAAAAGTACATTTGAAAAAAAAGGGACTGTTTTGAACCTTGGAAGAAACAGTTCTGTTTAGGTAAAGCTATTCAATGACAGGTCGTTCTAGCTGACCTTATTCTCTTAACCTTATTATATAGCAATGCACTAGCTAATGCTGTACTTCCTTAGTTTGTGCTGGGTGGAGCCAGTGCTGTCATCTCTGGCAGTCACCCTGTATTACTAAAAGTTAATAGCGATTCCCCTTTGGATCCAGTTTGAGATCTGCAATTTTAGAGCAGAGCTGACTTTTTCAGTTCTGAGTGCAGCAAAGTAATTAACAACTAAGATTTAATGAGAAATACAGAGAGAGTTGTACTTTTCCTGGGCTTGAAGCCAACTGGCTTTCTTTCTGGGAATCTAAAACTCAGAAACAATTGCTTTATTATTTCTCACTTCTGCAGAATATGGTGTCCCTCTACTCCTTTAGTAAAAGAAAGAGCTATGTAAGAAGCAAGACTACTTTTCTCTTATCTGTGGGAAGCAACTTACGATGAGAACCATCATCCTTTAAGGTACCCATCCCAGTTCTGAAGATGCAAGGGCATTTAGACTGCATGTTTACTTGGATGAACTAAACTAATAGGAAAATAACAGTTCCTTTTTTGAAGTAAATCTGGTGGGAATAATGTTGCTGAAACTTCTAACTATAAACTTTCCATTGCAACCCAAGAGGGGAAACTGCAATTGAAATCTTCCCTCTTCCTGCAGTGGTACTGCTAAATAAATGAGTCACCTGTGAATTACAGGGTAGTAAATACATCCACTGACACCTAATAAAGCAAGGCAGAGTGAAGTTCCAGTACTTTATGGTGTCACCAGAACCCTATGATGTATTTATAGCCAGCTTCCCAGCTTTTTATGTTGTGCTCCTACAATTTGGCTTTCTTGGCCTTTCTCCTTTTTGTCTAGGGTGGTTTACCCAGGACAGCACACAGCAGCTGTTTCTCCTGCTAAGGGATTCCCAGGCATTTTCTGTCTCTGGCCAGGACAGTTTGAAATGATGCTCATCTCCTTTGTACATCCCCTGCACCTAAGCTGGTACCCTTCTGTATGTGGGGAAGGGTTGGTGGCAGACTGAATGAGGAAAAGATCAGTGATTTGTTCTGGAGCTTGGTAATTTATTGTTCATTAAGGGCTGTGCCACCTGCAGCAGACAAAGAGGTGGCCAGCATGAGCAGAAGCTCAAATACAGAGAAGAGGATGTGGTCTGACAGACTGTTAAAAGTTGCAGGAAAGGGGCAAGAAGTGTATCCATGAAGATCCTCTGCTCTTCCCTCTAGAACTGTACTTCCTAAAACACATCCATTTTCCATACAAATGAATGAGTTTTCTACCACTGCCTTCTGGAGAAGCAGCAGTAAGTCCTCAGTGTTTAGATATGTAGTCCATTTTTAAGTGATTGATCCTGTAATGTTTGATATGTTTGGTCCTTTTTGTGATGCTTTAGCCAGAGAAAAAGTAAAGTAATGGGAGGCAGATCACTGTTGTATTGCTGATAACTAGGTGGGTCTGAAATGTATTCAGAACAGATTTCCTATATTTACAAACAAGCTTTTCAGTGGCATGTATTTAATACATATCCTTTCCCCTACATCAAGCCCCCTATAGTTTAACTATGCAATAAATATTTTTGAGTACTTTGTCTGTGAGCTCAGTTAAAGTTAGGACTTCCGGGGTGAGGGATTCAAGGTGGATGTTAGCAGCATCTTCATAGGTCGGCCACATTGCAAGAGTGACATGCCAGGTTATGTTCTGCCTCTTCTCCCAAGTGCAGTTAGGAGCAGGAGGAGGCTTCCTCTTGAAGTTGGGATCCTTCTGGATATCCCACGAAATACATAGAAGCAATTCCAGCTTCCTCAACAAAAGTCAAGGCCAGGAACAGTTGTCTTGCAGTGATAAAACTGCTCTGTGCTCTATGCATAGCACTGCAAATCTGCCAGCCAGAAGGCACCAGCACCACAGGTCACTCACCCCTGTCTCCAGCTGTGAGTCCTGCTGGGAGGAAAGGTAATATTCACACTTTAAGGCTAATAAATGGCCACCAAATCAGTTAAACGTTTATACTAACAGCATTTACTGTTTACGACAGAGAATCTCTGTGTCTGTTCTGTTCAGTTCCCCTATCAGTCACTAACTGGCCCAATACCTCTGAGCCGCCGTTTCCTTTTCTGCAGAATGGCAAGGTAATACCTAAAGGTGCTGAATGGCTTTATTTATAAAAGATTTTACAGCACTCTGAGATTCTAAGGTGGCAGATGCTGGATAAATTTGAAAGTAATATTCTTGCTTTCCAGCTTTACCATCTATAATCATTGATTAAACCCAGCAAAATACTGAAGTATTTCTGACTACACTAGCCCCTGATTTAGATCACTTTTAATGTAAGTTTCTGGAAAATAAATTGCAAGTATATCAGGCTCAGCTAGAAGTACTAGGTGTGCAGCTCAGGCTGATCATTACAAGTTACTGACATACTGTACCAAATCGAGATCGATGACCGAAAACATTGCATCTCTGCATTGGGGAAATACTTGCGAAAGGTTTTGAAGGCGTGCACATCTGTGCACCCCTACAAATGTGTGCCTGGAGGGGAAAACAAGGAAACTTAGTCATAAACAGTTTATTCTGGTTTGAATGACTAAATGAAGGAGAGGGAGGCAGCGCAGCACAGTGTTAGGAGTCCTGGGGCTGGCTGGCTGCTTTTCCAAAGCTCCTTATTGACTCTAGCGTAAGTCATTTCATCACTGATGCCTGGCTTTCCTGGTGTGGCTGGGGAGTTCTGCCATGCAAATTGATAGGCAGTAAATTACTAGAAAATGCTGCTGCCTTTATTTATTTATTTATGGCTGTGAACTCTGGTTGCAGTCCTTGTTCTCCAAGGATTAGGTGCAAATACCCCTGGCTAGACTCAGACTACTATTGAAGGAACCTCACAAAAAAAAATAAAAAAATAGAATTTAGGAAGAAATTCTTCACTATGAGGGTGGTGGGGCCTCGGCACAGGTTACACGGAGAAGTTGTGGCTGCCCCATCCCTGGCAGTGTTCAAGGCTAGGCTCGGTGGGGCTTTGAGCAACCTGGTCTAGTGGAAGGTGTCCCTGCCCATGGCAGGGGGAGTTGGCACTGGATGAGCTTTAAGGTCCGTTCCAACTCGAACCATTCTATGATTACTATAAGAGCAGTATGGGGTTTTAATGAGCACGGTCTTTTCTGGTTCTCACTTCGTTCCTCTGCAGCTGCGGCTGCAGGACGAGCACTCGGAACAGGTCGGTGCGGTGGGGACGGTATTAATTAGAGGCGCTCCTGTGGCATCGAGAGGGCCGGTAGCGGTTGCGTTTCTCGCTCCCGGCAGCACACACTGTAAGGGGTGTCTGCAGAAAGCGGGCTCATCCCGTTCTCTCATGGAAGGAGAGGGCGCGATTCCTCAGGGACCGCTCTACGCAGACAGCCGCAGCGGCCTGAACAGCGGTGGATGCCGGGCGCTGGTCCCCCGGAGGGGTGCAAGGCGCTCCCCTGCGCCGGGGCCGAGACGGGAACTCCTTTGCGAATAGTTTTGTGGTCCCGACTGTTTCCCACTGCTGGCAGCAGCAGTGCTGCCGCCATCGCCACTACTACCGCTACCGCCAGGCTCGCCCGGGTGGCCGCGCCGGGGCCGGGGCCGGGGCCGGGGCCGGGGCCCCCGCCTTAAGCGGGCGGGGGCCGGCCGGTGCGTGTGTAAGGCACCCGCGCATGAATGGCGGGGGCGGTGACGCCCTCTAGCCCCGCCTCCCGCCGGAGCCAGCCAGTCCCTCTGCGGAGAGCTGCCGCCGTGCTCATTGGCTCTCCGCGGCCGGGGTATTTGCATACGGCTCGCCCATTCGCGGAGCAGTTTCCCTGGCTGCGCTTTCACCTGCGCGGTGGAGTTGCTCGCATTTGGCGCGCCGGCCGTCAGCTTCCCGCCCCCGGCTCCGCTCGCTCCGCGCCCCGCTCCCGGAACCGCGCCGCCCGGTCCCGGCCCCGGCCTCTGCTCCGCGACCGGCTGTCCGGGAAGACGTGGTGTTGCCCTCCCCGGCTGCGCAGGGTTAATCGGCTTGAGTCCTCGGTCTCCTGGATCCGGTGGAAGGAGGATAACAATCCAGATCTTTGTGTGTGTGTGTGTGTGCGTGTGTGTGCCCGTGCCTAGCAGTTCTGCATTGCAACATTTGCTAGTGGAGAAGCAACAGAACCCCCCTGGAATTAGGATAAAAAAAGAAATCAAAAGATCTACCTGGGGTCTCTGGCTTATTTCTTCTGTCTCGTTTTCGATAGTCCCTCTCAGCAAAGTGAGAGACAGGGATCGCAGGCAGGGAAAAGTCCTCAGGGACCCCGTGATCCTGGAGGAACCTGACCAGTGCAAGCTCCGGGACCCCCGCGCTGACATGAGTGGCTCCCCTGCGCTCTCCTGGAGGCTTGGTGCTGTCGTCGGGTTCCCAGCACAGTAGATCCAGCCCTGAGAAACGGCGCGTCTTATTCTTCTGTGTGTGGTTACTAACCTTTCCCATCCCTCCCGTTCCCTCCTTGGCACTCGCTCTCTCGCACAGACACTTACTGTCTCTTTGCCTTTTGAACACGCCCGCCCGCCCTAGAGCCTCGGAAGCGACTCTCCTTTCTGCTAAGCATGGGTCCCCTGGCATCATGAACCTTATTCTCTCTCTCTGGCTGGAATTCAGACTGCTCGTCTGTAAGTGTCTTGTGCCTTGACCATGCACCTGAGAATAGACCCCAGCATTTGCCCGGGACGCCGCCCCGCCTGGACCCTGTGGATGTGCTCCCTCTTTTGGGGATGTATCGTCAGTTCTGTGTGGAGTTCCTCTAATGTGGCTTCTTCTGCCTCCTCTTCCTCGTCTGTATCTCAGGCTCAGTATGAGCATCACTTCCACGGCAGCAAGCACCACTCTGTGCCTATCTCTATCTACCGCTCCCCTGTCTCCCTCCGAGGAGGACACGGTGGGTTCCCACTCTTGTTTCTTTCTAACCTTTTTGTAGAGCAGCTGGAGCGGCAGAGGGGGAACAGGGACGATGGCTGTGACTTCGGGGTGGGGGGGTCCTAGCAGCCTCTCGTATTTCTGCCGTTAGCTCCCCTCCCCATTAACTCCACTTTCTTCCCCTGCCCCCTCCGCGAGCAGAGCTGGGGTTGAAGACGGGCCGCTTCCAAAGCCAAGTTCCCTCTTCCCCCCCCCCCCCCCCCCGGCGTGCTCCAGCGGGACGGAGTTGGGGGGTGCCGGTGCGGGCTCCATCCAGGGGGCAGCGCTGAGTGCCTCGGGGCGGGCAGGGCGACACCGGCTCCCAAGCCCGCTGGGGCTGGGGGTCCTCCGAGAAAGCGTCACTAACTCCTGGCTTCCGTCCTTGACGGAGTCGTAGCGGCTGACATGGTCCTTGCAGCAGCGCGTCTTCCCCGCCGGCCGCGTCGATGCGGGAGGGCTCTGACCTGCTGCTTGTTCCCTCGCTCGCAGATTTCCTGGGTGAAGTTGTCGGGTGGCTCAGGGCGCGCAAAGGAAAAGGTGAGGTCTCCTTACACCTGCTCCCGGCTCCCTGCTTAATGCCTGGCAGTTGCTTCCCAGGAAAACCAGGGGCAGAAAATAGTAGGGAGTGGGTTTCCACTTGGGCAGCAGGGAGAAGGGAAAGGAGGGGTCTGAGGGACCCCAAGGGGCAGGGGGACACCTGCCAGTATCTTGTCACTGAAATGCTGAGCAATGCTCAGCAGCTGGACCAGCACTGTCTGTTGCCCAGCTCTCCTGAATCTGCCCACCCTGAGAGGAGTTGGCGCAGGCCTGGCTGACATGGTAGGCACCCTCATCTCCACTTTCTTCTCTCCTCTGTCCTGTGTCCCTTGGCTTCAGCCACATCAAGCAGGCAGGCCGCGGCCTTCCATCGTAGGAGCACTCAGCTAACAAAACACATCTGTGCAGGACCAGAAGAAGAACTGGTGTCAGAAATGAGGGAGAGGACCACTTGCAAGGAGAGGGAAAAGGAGAGGAGAGCCCTGGGACAGTTGAAATGCTGCATGGCATGGCTGCAGTAGGTGCTAGGAGGATGTACTGGCAGGGCTTTATCACTGTTACAGGGATATTGAAAGCTGGAGCATCACAGATAAGTGCTTGGATGACCAGCAGAGCAGTCTGAAGAGTTCAAATGGCACAGTAATGGATGGATCTCCGGTTAAGGCTATAGGTACGCTAGCAGAGTTGTAGAAGGAGCCCAGTATTGCAGGTCTGAGCCAAGGCGCACTGGACAGGGAACAGGCACAGGAACAAAGCCAAGAGGCAGGTGCTGTGGGTCACAACTGAGCACCAACAGAGCAGGGCTGCTCTAGCAGGAGGTGCTTTGGCAGAGCTGCTGGAGGGCACAGAAGAGGGTGGTGGGAGCACAGCAGGGCAGGTTGACAGTGCCCTAGCAGTGTGTGAGGGAAAGCCCAGGGCGCTGCAGAACAGCACCGTGCTGCAGAAGAGAGGGCTCGGGACTGAAATGGTGCTGAGTGAAACAGGTTGAGCTGGAGGTGCACAGCCAGTTCTGCAGGCACAAGTAGCAGCAACCTGTCAGCCTATCAATTTCCCACTTCTATCCCAAATTTTACATTCATCCCAAAAAAACAAGATGAGCACATTTAGGCCCACATGGGAAGGGAACCAGTGCCATGCCAGACAACAAGACCATCTGTTAAGCACCACCCATGTGAGACTCAGTTATGGCTTATTAATCATTAGCAGCAGGAGCCTTGTTATTTGCAGCAATACTCCAGGACCATGTGAGAGAGTCCTTACTGTGCTAACATGAGGGATGTGAGGGATCGGCCAGTCCCTGCCCCAAACGCTTTCCAACAGCCCAACTTCTGTATCTGTTCCTATGATGGAAGGAGGTAGCAAAATCTGACTCATAGGTCACTTGTGAGGAGAGAGAAGGATGTCACAAAATGTGATAGTGGTTAGCCTTGATGTAAAAGGCAGGCAGTAGTCTGCAGGAGAGTCCACTGTCTGCTTTCTGGTCAGAAAATGATAGTTCTTTTCTCCTTGATGACTTTTCCATCTGTCCTGAAAGCCTAGCAAAGCCTCATTTAAGAGCCCTGGGCAAAAGCTGTTACAAACTTCAGTGATAGATGGGCAATTTTTGTATGTTCTCATTGCAGTAAGGAATCAAGGGAAATGGAGAGTTTGGAGAGCTTAGGCTGGTACATAAGGCAGCCTGATATTTTTTTTCCTTTACTAATCATACCATTCAGAGCTGGCATGGAATCCCCCTTGGCCATGAATAAGGGGAGAGGGGGAGGGAAAAAAGAGACCACAAAGACAGCTGGTCCTGTAAACACATGTGTGTTTTCTTTCACTGTTGCACAACAGAGGCTCTTGGAAGTTGGATCCATGACAGTGCTGAGGAGTCAGATCCCAGGGAGTCCGTGCACTCCCTGTGTTTCCTGGGATTTTAACTGTTCATTTCTTTTTTCTAGAAGGAAGTAAAAACCTCATTCTGACTCTTGCCCCACTTGGTGGCTATGTTCATACTGGTTTCAGAAGGAATCAGGTTAGGATCCTGGACACCCTGTTCTGTTGCTTCCCAGTCCTGCAGTACTGACCACCAGGACTTAGTCTTGTATTTAACCATATTTTCGTTTTTCTTCTGTATCCCAGTGGATTTCAATCTGTTTGAAGAAGCAGATTAGTATCTAGCACAGAGGAAAAGTAAATGTCTCTGAAGCAGTGAACACTCATTTGGAGTCTTTTTAGTGTTCCTTTAAAATTAGTGGGAAACTGTCTGTGGCTTAACTTGAACAGAAGCAGGATCTGGCTGTGGTTACCGGGCTGGTGTTAGGAGAGTTAATTCTAGTGCTTTCCGGTAGCTGAGCTGCAACCTGCAAATGTAAAACTTGGCACAGCACATCTTCTCAAGGAGAAAGTCTTTGTAACAAGCTTGCCTCTCTGTCAGCAGGGGTGTAAGGTTGGCCAGGCAGGGGGTTTCAGCAAGTCACAAGAAACCTTTTTTCCATGTGAGGGACTTCCTATAGTTGCAGACTCTTTCTCCCTGAACAGCAGAAAGGGAAACCAACAATTCCTCTTTGTTTCACAAAGGGCCTGTGGGACAGAGGGAGGAAGAAAATCCAACCGTGAAACAAAGTTGGGACTGTGTTTATTGAAAGTCTACATATGCTGAATCCTCCTGTCTCCTCTTAGCTGTTTAGCACCCTGCTGGGTCAGCTGCTCCACCAGAGCCTGCAGCAGTGGCTTCAGACGCCTTATTCCATGTCCTCATTGCCTCAGCTGATGAATAATGCATGTCTCTGGTTGACAGATGAAATGAAGAGATTTGTGCATGTTTTGTCTTAGTGATGAATTAATTAATTTGGTTTCTTCTTCTGTCCTCCAGCTGTTTTTTCTCTGGCCCTGCCTAATATATGGGGAGTAGGGGTGCACAGAGGCGATGCGTGATGCTTCATGCAGATTGCCCCAGCCTTCGGACTGCTGCTGTGCGGGGGCAGCTGTGGGAGCAGTAGCGGGCATGGGGGTGTTTCTCTTTTAGTTTCCCTTGGTGGGAACTAGGCTTGCTCAGGCTGTTGCACAAGTCGCAGCGAAAAGTGGAGGCTTGTCATGAGGACTGGCAGTGAGCAGTCACTAAATCCTGTAGGAGTAACTCTCAGGCCTTAGACGATTCTTAGAAGTTCTGTCATTTATATAAAGCATTTCCACCTCTTACATCTTTTTTTTTAAACTAGCAAATGGGAATGAATGCTTGCTTAGACAAATGAGAAGAGAGTTTGCATAAGGCAAGTCTAAAGACCAGTGTCAAAGCTTGCCTCATACAGCCATGACAGTGTATCTTTAGAATACATATATCCTGTTCCTTGCTACTCCTCCAGTGTGACCTATTCCTCATCTCAAGTGTCTTTGTTACTGCAATCATGCCTTTTCTATAAAATAGAAAACTAATTCCCAGTCCTTGGCACTGCCCATTCGCCAGTACCAAGCAGGACCTTCCCTGTTCCTTCATCATCAGATTACTTTGAGCAAAGGTTGTTAGCTTTAACAAAAGGGAAAAATATCATTCTGTACAGAGCAGTCAGTGATCCAGTAAAATTAACTTCATTCAGAGCTGAAATTAGGGTTGCAGTTCAGCTCTAACAAGATGAAAAGCTAGAAGTCTGTCTAGTTTCTATGGCTTGCCTCTACTATCAACAATGAAGCCTAATTTCTTATTGCAAAGACTAGTGATTCTGTATGCCTGAATGTTTATGTTCACTTCTTCAGAGATATTAACAATGACTAATACTTTTAAAGAAAGGTGAAGTCTGCTTAAATTGAAGTCTCAAGCTGGCTATTTCTATCTTAGAAATCTAAGCATCAGAACTCACTAGTTCCTTGTAGTGTGTTCAAGTGATCATAAGTGAGCTTTTTGCGCCCCGACTCCCCCACCCTTCTGTAATGTTTCTGAGAAAGCACAGCATTCAGTTGCTCAACACAGGAAAAGTCTGGCTTATGCAAAGGCTCTCTCTTCCAAAGAAAGTTACTATTTGACTTACCCTATGCATGCTTCTGTATAAAACAATATCTGATCAGGTGCTTTGACTTTTCATTCTATGCACTGTTCCCAACTTGGAAGAGCTTGTGTTGATCTGCAAAATTGAAGCTTTGTAACTTCAAACCTGGTACTTGATCCTGGGAGATTTCAATGATCTCATGAGATCTGGGACACGAGAAGCCTGATGTTATTGTTGAATCCTGTCATTCTGATTTAATGTATGTCCTTGTGCTCTTTGAAACATTGCTGAGACCTGTGCTGCTGGAGGTACAGCCTCTTAAGATGTGTGTTTAAAAAAAATCTCTTCTGATAGCTACTTTGTGCTTGCTCAGGATCTCATAGCACATTTTGCAAAAGTGGGAGTGCTAGTCCTGCGTCAGAATTAGATCAGGGCTTTCTTTCTCCTTATATTTCCTTTGCAGTTTAGACTCAAGAGAGGTTTCTTCTTCCCTTTATCATTTCTGCTTTTGGGTAATATAGCCCTGACTTGTCGAGCATCTGCCACATTCTACTGCAGAGGTGACTGTGTTTCAAAGACAGATGAAGGAGCCTCCTCTATGCTCTGTATAGATGTTGGAGTTGTAAAGAATATTGGGTTATATGACACAAACTAGCTGTCAGAATGCTGCAGAATGAGAATGCTACTTTTTATAATATTTCTACATTAGAAATGGCAGAAATTTGCCTTAAAGGTGTTGACCAGTTTTCACTGTGGATTATTTTGGGGTTTGGGTTTGGTTTGGTTATTTTTGTTTGTTTGTTTGTTTCTTTCTTTCTTTTTTTGCCATTGCATGAAAATACGGGCTTGAACAGTGCTACAGTAGTCACGGATTTATCACATGCTATGCTGTTCAAAGCCCCAAATTCCTTACAGTTACGTCAAATTCCTTTCTTTATTCCTAGAAGCAGGAAAATGTACCTAGGTCATTTAAGGTGAGAATACTGACAAGGACAGGATAGTCTCCAGCTGCCAGTGGGGAAGTTCCATGGTTTGCCATACAGAAGGTAACCAAAAAAGAGCTGGAGATTCTAGGTGCAAGGAACAGAACTTTTGTCTGGGAAGTACATGGGCTGACCATTCTATTTTCTCTATTTCCATGTGCTGTGCCTTAAGAAGGCTGCCTTTCTGTGTGGTTGCCCAGGATGGCAGTCCTTTGTTGGTTAGCAGACATTTTTTGGTTTAGCATTTCTATTGTTCTGGTGGGCTTTGTTAACTATGAAAGGTCACTTGCTCTAGCAAGAAAACGATATTTTTCATGTCTTCTGTATAACCTCTGTACACAAGATGACAAGCTGTTGACCAGTGGCTCTAATTTGCATTATGACCTTGGCGAAACATTACTTTTCTTCCTAACTTTGTTTCATTTGTGAAATGAAAACTGTTTATCTCCTAGATGAGATGAGCAGTCCTGGTGCACCTGTGTGCTTTGAAATACCTGGTTGAGAGCCACAGGAGTACATGTAACCCCAATAGTCCTCTTGGTCTTTGGATGTTGGAGCAACTTGGAAGAGCAGCCTGCTTTGATCTGTCCTTGAAGGACATGTAAGACGCTTTCAAATTGTGGACATAGATGTCAGTAGTGTTTTCCCTCATGGTTTTAAAGCCTGGACAGGCTCTAATGCCACATGCCAGCATTGGTGTTTCTGAAAGAGCAAGGAGAACATTTCAGCTGGTGTGCTGGCTGTGCCAAATTCCAGGAAGCTACCAGAGCCAGGGGCCTGTGATTCACCATGGCTCTCCCACCAGTCTCACAAATTACTTCTCTTGCACTCTGTGTGTCTTGGTTTTGCACGTTAAATTATAACTACTTATACCCCTGAGTGACTTCCCCCTAAACTATGAATTTAAAGTACTCTGACACTTGTCTTTTAGAATTTGAATATAATTATATGCTTTGGGTGTAAATTGTGTTTTTTGCTACATAAGAAACAAATGGAAATGATCTGCCTGTTACTGTAGTTTACAGATTATACGCTTTAGATCTGGGGATATATATTTAGGCTGCTTTCTGGCATGGTGTATTAAAATTAAAATGATGTTGGTGTGAGCTATAATGGTTGCTAAGCATGAATAGCAGGCTGATAAAGGACATTACTAAATTGATCCAGTGACAAGGTTTACTTTGTCATCTCTTAGTTTTGCACCTTTCCTCTCTTTGCATTCTCGATGATGGAGAACGGGAAAGTGTACAGTATTCCACAGTCTATAGAGGGCGTTGTGTCTGTGGAAGCCCAAGGGAAAGGGTGAAGGACTCAGAAAAATGTTAGAAAGAACGACTGTTCACTTATTCTGTGAATACCACATGGTGAAGAATCAGGGAAGACTTTGTTTTCTAAAGGGCTCAGGAAGAGTGCCATCAGGCTGGCTCTCCTTTCTAGTGAACAGGCCAAGCTCCACTTAACTGCACAGTAAACCTGTCTCCATGCTATCCTTGGAACATGGTTTTGAATTTAGAACAAATTCAGCATATCTGTATTAAGCAGATCAAATTATTGAAAGGGGTAAGAAGTGAAGTTTGTTTTTTTACTACAGTTTGATCTTTAAAATCATTCTGATTGACATCAACTGATTGTCTGAACATGTTTGGTAAACCCTTTGGTGCTTTCTTCATAGAACCAGTAGAAGGGTTTTGTGATTCCCAGTCGTGGCTGGATCCTGCAGTTACAGCAGCCTGCTTCTCCTCCTCCAGCTGGTTTGCTTAATGACCCCAGCCACTGGAGATCTTACAGGAATGATGTCTGGAAATGTTTCTATCTAGCTGGCTCTGCAGGTTTGCTGTTTCAGCTACCAGATGTTTCAGTGCACTAATGTCCTCCACCGCTTGTGAAGGCTTGAAACCATAGAACAAGGGCAAAGCAGCAGAGTATGGAAATTTCCCAAATAGTATGGTGAAGGCAGTTACAGGGTAGCTAAGGGAGAGAACACACAGTAGACAAATATGTATCAAGCATGCAGGTCATTAGCGGTGTTTTTCCTTATCTCATCTACAGAGCATACATAAACATGGATTTAGCAAAGCCAAGTTTACTAGTGTTTATTAAACCTGAAAACTTTAAGCAGTATTTATTTTGTCAAGCAAGAAAGCTGGCTTCTTAAGCATGCAGTACTAGGAAATGTTGCAAGATCATTAGAGGTCTGCCTGCTTTCTGCAGGACAAGTGAACATGTTCAACTAAAACAAGAATTGACCTGAGAGTGTTGAAGAAATGCCAGTGTTTTCAAAGAAAAGAATAATAATTTAATAAAATTGTCTGCTTTATTTTGATTCAGTTATTTTGTGGCTTGGACTATGTATAGAAAATCAGTTCTGCAAGGTCTCCACTTGGCTGTCCACTCTGGAAAGATTCTCACTGTCTGGCTGAACACTCAGGAATCCCTGTTTTTATTGGATTTCTTGTACTTCGTTTTGTGTAACTTCCCTGAGTTATGGTGATTATCTGAGGCAGTTTCACTCCAAAGACTATCGGAGCTTGTAGTTCCGTAAGCACATTTTCTGACCCACAAGCACTGTGGCTCTTTTAGTATCTGGTAAGGTGAAAGTGGAAATAGTAGGTAAAAATCTAGCGTTTTCCTTTTTCCCTTGTTTGTTCTGCTTGATTTATTTGTCTAATGGTAGCCAACTTAATTTTTTTCACGTTCTGATTAGGGTAGTGATAATTATCATGTCCTGGTCTTTCACAGAAGAGCTTGTAATTTGCTGATGTCCACTGAGTGCAGTGTTTAGGAATGCTGGTGGCCTGCATAGTACCTAGAGAAATCTTAGGTTTATGTGGCCTACATCTGATCATCTGCTTCTGTAACCTCTCTGTAGGATTGCAGGAAGACCTCCTGTTTCCCCAATATCATCTATTCTTTGCAGTTAAGTACTGAATGCTAAAGCTATTCCAAGTTTCCCTGATCTTGCCCCCCATGTGAATATTTCCGTCAGTGTAGGTTTGCAAGATACTGATGGCTTTGAATGCTTTTATGCTTTTTATTATCTCACCACGTCGTCTGCTCTCCTTCCTGTGCCCTCATGCATTCAGAGGCAGTTCATTAGAGGCAAGGAATAGGCAAAGAAATTAATTTTCCTTGAGAAATTCATTCAGCACCTTATAAGGCTTGAAGAAGAGAAACAGAGCAGGGAATTCTTACTATCTTTTTTTCTAACTTTTTTTTTCCTATGGAGATTCTGGAGGAAAAATATCTGCACGCATTCCTTTACCTGGTGGCTCTTTTCTGACACTAGCTACTATGAGCACACCATACTGGCAGTAGCCTGGAGCAGAGTAAGGTGCAGAACAGATGGGGGTGCCTGTTCTCCAGAATTGATGTGTATTGCCTCAGAAAAAAAAAAAAAAAGTATGTCTTGTAATTGAAGGTAACGGTGGCAAATTCTGCTCAGATGAATGCTAGTGGTGTATATCTATACTTATTTCATTTCAGGTTGCTATTATTCTAGACAGGCTGATTCCTACTTAACAAGCCGTAGACTCAGGCTACTTGTCCTGGCTCAGTCATTAGGAAAATAGACACTGGCCAAATAAGCAGCCTGTCCTACTTGATAACTGATCTATAGAAATGGTGAAAACCTGAGCCTTCTGTGCATTCTATGGTGAGAACTTTTGCCACCAGTGTCAGTGAAGCCATATCCCATGTGGCAATGAGAAATGAATGCTAAAGGGGATTTCTTCTCTTCAGCAGTGTGGAGCAGAAGTGAGGGCAAGAATCCCTAAACTTTTTCTCTAGCTCTGCCGCTGACTTACCTTGACATACTGGATGCTGAATTTTAGGGGCACATCATACACTCCCACGTGTTTCAGTTTTCCTATGCTGTAGTGCAGAAATCTGATGAATATTTAAATTTCTTTAGATCCTAACATAATCCATCTGAAAATAAAAGCACTGCATTGTTACTGTTCTTTCCCAACATACCAGAAATACATTTTTGAACTTCAGCCAGAATACTTTGTCCTTTGAATTTAGGGACCATCACAGTGCCATGGCTCCTTGTGCGTTCTTTGGATAAAGTCATGGGCATTCATCCTTGTAATGCCCTGGGAAGGATCAGCCTTTTTATGCAACCAGTTCTGCAAAGAAATATTGATCCTTTTCCCAGGAAGACAATGCCAGAAAAATGGGGAATGCCTGGACTGTGTGGTTAAATTCAGTGTTTTGTTTCAGTCATTTCTTTCTGAGAGCGAATGATTCTCTGCTGCTCATGATGGTTTCATTTACTGCTTCAAGGAGCATTATGCACATGCATTTCTCTTCCCTGGTTCCAGAAATCTGGGGTGATTTTTTTACACCCGAAGAGATGACCACATCAGCCTAGTTTCTATTTTCAATGTCCCTGTTCACTGTCTTCTGTTTGTGTCACAAGTTAGATGTTGTCTACAACTGTTCAATCAATTCATTTTACCAGAAATTGTGAACAAAATGATCAAGGTGATTCTCCTAGCAAGAGAAAGAAGAGGGGAGGGAGAGGAGAAAGATGGAAATTAAACTGAAGTGTAAATCACTCAAGGGTACGATTCCCATTCTTTCTTTCTCTTTGATCAGAAGTAAAGAAGGTAAGGATTATCAGAAGAACCATTAAAGATCCAAGTAGTTCTCAATAAAAAGACAGACGATTTGAAGAAGGGAAAAATACGCTAAAGAAACAGGAAAAGAAGGAGCAGTATCAGAGCTCAGCAGCAAGGCTGCCCTGCTGGCTCCTCTTGATCTGAGCTGAGGTTGAGGGTGCTCCACAGAAGGCTTGTAGGGTCTGCAACTTGCCCACCAGAGCCCAGTGCTGCTGGTGTTTAATTCACAGTGGTCTTTTAGCCACACACAGTTTTGACCTTGGACTTAGACTACAAAGTATTCCATATGTTTTTACAAATCCAGTTACCATGATGATTGAAATACACATTTGGCTTATCTATCTGTCTGTTCATCAGTCTATCTATTTATTACCATATTTATTATTTGTTATTTATCTTGGAAGTCTTATTGCAAATATCTGGAAAAAGGTATTAATATATTTAGCATATTACCTACAGTCTAAAGAGTCCAGACAATTTTTAAAAACTGCATTTTCTGTGGAGGGAGAATGGGTGCATTCTGCTGCAGATCACCATGGGGAGAGCTATGAAATGCTTTGTTTGTATTGCTAAGAAGGTCACTGGGGCAGGCCCAGGTAAAAGCTGGGCTGTACTGCAGTCTGCAGTGGTGCCTTGGGGTCTGTGTCTGCCCTGCCTGCACTGTTACACAACAGGAGACAAAGAGGAGCAGTTTGTTCAAATGCAGTGTCTGAACAGTTGGCATTTTTTGCTGGGGCATCGCTGTGTGTGTACATAGGGATATGTGTAGTATTTCTCCTCAGGGAAGCTTGCTTCTCTTCAGAAGCAGCATCTGTTTTTTACGTTTCTGCTGAGGTTTAGGATTATGCGTAATTTATGTCCATAGGGAAACCGACTTTAGATTCAAGAAAGGGCTACGGGCTGTATGTGGAGGTCATTTCCCTCTAAATAAAGACAAAGCAGTCATATCTGCAGGAGCTCTTTGTTTCTTCTTTTATCCTATTTCACAGCCTGAGCCACCATTCTACAGCAACCCTTTTCTTTAACCTTCCAGGGTATAAGGTTGCCTTCTGGAGACATTGATTCAGTTCCTGGCCTTCATGTTGCTGAACATGACTGTGTTTTCTGAAGTCCTAGTTAGTGAAGAAGTTTAAAATATAGCAGCAGACTCCCTGATGTGATGTGACAATGCAATGTCATCATTTTATGCCTCAGTGCTAATGGTTTCTAATTATTTATAAAATAAGTAATTTATAAGTAAAATAATTATAAAAATAATTATTATTGCTTATATGATCTTCAAGCAAAGAAACAAAAATGAAATGGATGGCTTTTGTAAAAGACAAGATTTCTGTTATCTTTGTTGTTTACATCATCTTTGCTCTGCATGTGTTGGAATGAATCATAGTATATCACTGAATGAGTGCAGTCATTCAAAAAAAAAATTGTGGGAAGGTTGTAGGCTCCTGCCTTGCAAACCTAGGCTTTATAAATTCGTGGATGAGACTGTATTCGTAGAAAATTATTTGGAGTCTTACAGTCTACAGTCTTGTAGGTTACAGTTTCATAGCAGCAAAGATTCAGAACTACAAAAGATTTTGGTTCACATTAGAGTTGAGTCATGGATTCTGTCGGTAATCTCTGAGAACAAGGCTTGGAAAATGTATGAGCGAATGTAGAAATTCACTGATAAAGAAATCCTGCATTAGAGTTGAGGTAAGCAAGGGACTGAACTGTCCCAGAATGCTGAGCTGCAGATAAAGTCATAGTACAATCAATGATATGTCAGCACCAATTTTGGTTAGATGCTGATACACAATTAGAAGAGACATATCAAACCTGAAGGAAGAAATTAATCACAGAAGATGATAAGAATTTCCATGCACATTGGTCCGTCTGGTCTGGTATTCTGTCTCTGGCCATGGCAAGTGCCAGATGGTACAGATGGACACAAATAACCTCTTTGATATGTTTAATTGTATATCCCAAGGGAGGGTTGTAGTTTTTTTCTTTGACCTCACAAATGGTGATAATCTTATGCTGCAAAGAACTGAGAGACTCGTTGCAGTTTTATCCTCGTTGTTATTTCAAAAGACACTGATTATTAGTAAGTCTGTTTCTTATGATAACATTTTGCTTAGTTATTTTTATGCTGCTATCTCAAAGCATTTTATATAGTTCTTAGGAGTATCACAACACTGAGAGGGTAAGCAACCAGTTTTTGTATTTCTTGTTCTAAGATAAGAAAATGGGACATGAAGAAGGAAAGCAGTTTGCTGAGTCAGAAACTGTTGCCACACTTAAACAGCCCGAGTTCTGCTGAAATCCCTGTGTTCGCAGCTTTCTGTCCCTTCATTTCAGGCCATCAAGGTGGCTAATTAATAGGCTTTGGAGGTTAATAGAATTTAGGCTGTCTGAACGCAGCTATGCACAAAGTCAAACCTGACAGTACAACCCGGTACTCTTGGTATCTGGTCCACTGCACCTTTCACATCAGTTTTAGCTGGTGGCATGGCTGTGTTTCTGTCTAGGATTTCCTCACAGAAATATGTGCACAGGGAAGGAGGCACATGCCAGGTAGTCTGACACTACCAAGAGGCGTTTACCAGCATGATTAATCCATTCATGTACCTCAAGTCTAATGTGTCTCAAATGATTATGATTTACTGTTTGTGGGCAGATTGTTGATACAGTGCATGTGCAGCAGGTCATCCTGGAATATTTGGCTCACTGCACATGCATTATAGCATTGACCTGTGCATATGCGATGAAAAAGTAGATTTCCAGAAAAGCAAGACACATGTATTCAATGCTCCAGTTTCCTAAGATGAAATTTCCAGGAAGAAGAATAACACATATTTGGGGAAACTTCCGTATATAGCAGCCATAACACTTTCTCTAATACTAACCTGCATGAGCAACTTCTGATGACTGAAAATATGATGTGTGTGTGTGAGAAAGAGACTACACATTGCTTTGCAGAAAAGCTGGATTTGTGTACATTTGTGTGTAGTAAAACCAGCCTCAGCCATCCTAAGTGCTGCCAGAAATGTTTTCTCTTCTGCCTCTGAACTGCATAGACATTAAGCCTGTTGTGTTCACTTTCAAACAGCAGCTTCTCATAGTGTTTCTCTTACAGTCTACAATGCATAGAATTAAGTCCTTTTTACTTGCTGTTTTCATCTCAGCTAGTGTAAGCCTCCCAAAGAGCAGCTTTCAGATAAGAATATTCCATATGGAAAGAGACACAGTGGTCTAAGCAAGGTATACGGAAGCAACAGCTGCTGGGTATGGGTCTTGTTTTGATGCTGCTTTCTGCTGTAGCTGTAGACAAATCAGAGCTTCACCTCTGCATGCGCTAAACTCCCAGGTGATAAAGGGGAGTTGAAATACTTGCTTATTTCCTAGAGGCTTGTGAGGCATAACCAGCCTGATCTTACTTTTGCCATTAAAAACTAGAAGACATTTGGTACGAAGACGGTCTGTTGTGCTGGCGCCATGCTTCCAGCTGGCTAGAGGTCATCAGTTCCCTTACTGGCACAGTCTGTACCTGCGTTTCTAAAGAAGCAGCTCTGACCTGTGGATCCTAGTTTCAGCCCTGGCTAAGGTAGTGTGCAGAGCATTCGTGTACATTGTACCAACCATGGATGACAATCTTTATTGATCTCTTTTATTTGTCTAGCAATTGGCCCACTCAGCAGCAGAAAAGGAATGCCAGGGAACTTAAGGCCTTGGTGGGAAGGACTTAACCTTTGTTGTAACCGATGATGTTTGTACAGTAAGGTGCAGAGAATGAAGAGCTATCCCATCTTGTTTATTCAAAATCTCTTTTTTTCCATCTATGATATGGGTTGAAACTCCAAAATTTTGAAAATGTTGAGCTGGCTATTCCAAGGGATTCAGAGAGGGTCAGTCCAAGTATCTTCTTTCAAAAGCTACTGTTGAAGTGAGATAGATCATATCTTTATGTGAAACATCAAAGCACCTGATGCAAAACAACAATACACCCTTTTCTCTATGCACAAACATGTCTGTTGTATACAGTTGCTTATGACTTAACACCATATGCAGAAACTTGAACAGAAAACCATGAAATTTTTGTAGGAAAAAAAGGACATAATTAAAAGATGTTTTTCCAAAACTTATTCATTTCCTAAAATGCCTGTAGTCCTCAGACTACTTCTACAACAACCTTTCTCAATTCATCACCAGAAACACAATTTATTCAACAAAACCAAGACACAGATGGCCTGGTTTCTATAGTCACAGTAGTAAAAAGTCACTCACAGTAAAACCATCCAAAGCCCTGGATTTAACATATGCTTAGTCCAGAGTATGGACCAGTCATCCAGTGCTGCAAAGGTCCTCATGGAACCAAAGCTGGTGAGGCCAGAAACCTGCCACTTACTGCAGTGAACTCACAGAGACATTCAATAAATAGAAACATTCAGTTAACAGTGGTAGAACATTTTTCACAAATAGCCACTCTAACCTATTAGCCCTGATCCTCAAGAGAGCCCTTCAAAACCGTTTCAAAAAAAGATGTTCGTAACTAAAATTTGTAACTTTTAGACTAAAAATCATGGGCTCAGTTTAGCCATATTGATTTATAGTATGTTGTATTTCTTCTTGCATCCTGCTGCATGTGAACGCCTTCACACCCTATAGGCAATAATTAGTTATCTCTCTGTCCCACTGAGGGAGAGAGCATAT
>JBCJKH010019844.1:0-32365 GCA_039877255.1 Loriculus beryllinus
TCACAAACTTGCTGAGGGCGCACTCAATCCCACTGTCCATGGCAGCGACAAAGATGTTGAACAAGAGCGGTCCCAACCCCGATCCCTGAGGGACACCACTCGTCACTGGCCTCCAGCCGGACACTGAGCCGTTGACCACAACTCTTTGTGTACGACCATCCAGCCAGTTCTGTATCCACCAAAGTAATTATATTTCATTGTATTAATCTGGTTGTTTGAATTAATCTCTCCCGCCAATTTCTTTAGTAATTGTAGAGCACTTAGTGGTTAATGTCTCAAGAATAATACCATAAATAAGCAAGGGTTTGAAGACTTCTGTGCCAAACACTATCTGCATCTTGGTGTTCTTTCCCACGTAGAACTGTCCTTCCCCCACTTCTCTGCGTAGAGCCATGAGAAGCAGCGGTATTGTCCATCATACACAACACAGAGCTTAATAACTGCTGAGGAAGCTCAGAACTTTGTTTACCATAGCCCCAGATTTAAATGAGGAACTATTTGATGGCCAGTTGAGAACTTAAGTGAAATAGGAGGTATCTGGCTGGAGGACACACTGTAAGTGTTCACAGTGATAATACTGATGCTTTGGTGTTGCTTTAAAAACCTAAACCTGTAAAAGTGTATGCAATATATAAAAAAGTATTCATAATGAATCTATGTTTTTCATACAGTATTTTTGCAAGGTTGGGCTGAAGCAATATCAGCAGTCTAGTGGACTTGTGTTTGTGCTTGAGATTCATGTGTTGTCTCATAAAAAACTTGGATTTCCTAAATGAGACTTTTTCACTAATAGCTGAGCTAAAACTAGCAGTAATAGCCAGGAGCTGCAGTGAAATCAAGTTGTTCACCTTGGTGACATTCAAGTCTCTGGTTGGGTGGGAGACTGCATTTTGGGCATGTCTCATTTGTAAAGGATGAATAGAACTGATAAGCACGAAATGCAGGTCTGCTGTTCTGTATTGTCGCCAGTGTCCTCCATCTGTTTGCATTGAGTGATATGCAAGATCTGAAAGGTATTTCAGAAGAAATCTGAAGATCTTAATGGAGGGATTAAGAGGTCACTGCCAGAACTTCTAGCCACTGGAGTTGGAGGATGAGGCAATGCTGTGCTGTGGTGATATGTTCCAGTGTAACCATTAACGAAATACACTGATGGTTCTGGCAAATTTTGGGGTGTGAAAGGTAGGAAATGTAGGAATTGTGGGATAATCTTCAAAGGATGGAGATTTAACAGAGCCACCTGGCAATATATATTAATAGCTCCAAGTTTTCTGCATTCTTAAAGCAAGATGAAAGTATAAAAATGGCCAGATGTGTACAAGAGATTTGTAGTTTCAGTGTATGAATATCGTCGTGATTGGCACACACAATGACTTTGAAGTATGTTTCTAATTACATTGTTCTCATGTAGTACTGTGTGTGAAATATTTTGATCTCACATAGGAAGCAGAGTTAGGTTTCTAACAACTGTGTGAATGGTGTGAGAGAGCTTTTCAGTGCATCTCTGTGCCTGGAAGAACTGGCATGTTGTTCCCTGTCATCAGCTCAGACGCGAAAAGGAAACATGCAACTGCTGAGAGTTGTGCAAAGAAGATGGCAGGGAATCTTCTGTCTTTGAAGATCTCCATATGTAAAGTACTCATGCATGTTTTGAAGATGACTTGGTTCTTGGGTTCCCTGAATGTATTAAGGAAGAATGAGAGGATGTATGTAACAAGCTTGTCTTTGGCAACAGTTTACAGCACAAAACAAATCATGAAGTTCATCCATAAATATGGTAGCTTATTGTCTTTGTCAAAATTGATCACGGTTATAAAACTGTCCAACTGCATTCTATGATCTGTGTGGTCTGTCTCCTGGCAATTAACATACTGGAAGTGTAGAAGCTAATGTTCCAGAAATCTGTCTGTAAAGAACTGTCTTAAGTCCTGATGGGCAAGGCCTGGATTGTCAGAGATTAGATTGTGTTGTTCTAATGGCAAAGCATACATGGTTTTCCTACTGGCTGCCTTGTTAAACTGAGTCTAAATTTCCAGACTAATGTGTCTTCGAAGTAATAAGATGACTGAAGTTGAGTTGCTGGAGGGAGAGGTGTGCTTGAGGACCTATTTGAAGTGAAAACATGGGGCTTGAAACTAATGAAGTTTCCAAAGGGAAAATGGGCAGGAGTGACTAGCTCAGAGGGATAGGCTATAAATTGCACATTTAATGACATTGCATGCTGGGCTCAGGACTAGACCTATAGAAAACAGATAGTGGACCACTTAAAACTATGAAAAATCTGCTTCTGTTTGAACACAGAGGCTTAGTGCACTGCAGCCTCCTTGCTATAATAGTAGTTCTCAGCTGGTGTGCTCAGTAGGGCTGTTGTCAGTATCCATCAGACTCCACAGTTCCATGCCAGTTTAGGGCATATCCATTCCAAATACTCACAACTTCTATCCAGTTTTAGAGACATATACAGCTTGTTGTTGCAATTCATGACCTATCTCCATACCAAACTTCATGCAGATAAGCAGTTTTCCATAGCAGTTACTGCAAAGAGTGAGAGTGGTTTTGCATGCTTAGCTTCGAGCAAGTATGCAGGCACAGAAGTGGCATATGATGAGAAGAGAGTTTTCTCCTGTCCTCGCAAATACAACAATATGGAAAGAAGGATCTTAGAAAGAGGGGCTAGACTCAGTTTCCATTCCAGATTGGTGGACCAGGACTGTTGCATGAGCATGGAGAAAAAGGTGCTGTAATGCTGAGTTTGTGGTTTACACCTGGATGATGTTCTTCAGTGCCGGATCAATTTATTAGTCAGGGAATTGTGTCTGTGTAAACAGGATGCACTAGATGTATTTTGTTTTACATGTTTTCTAATATTGTCTTGATTTTTCTGGGACTGATTTGTTGCTGTTCTTTGCTTTGCACCTTACTCTTCAGGAGGCAGGTATTTGGATTGCTGTGGAGGTTTTCTTTTGAGAAGCAGTGATAAGAGAAACCAGTGGGGTTTTGGTATCTAAGTGAATCTGCCTGCGCTTTTGTTGTGAGCGGCAAGCTGGTCGTGTGGGTTTTCAGTTTAGCAAAATCTAAACTAAGGTGAGCTGTTAGAAATGCACATTAGAGCCTCAACAGTGCTTAGCTCAAGTGCTGTTGCTGGACTTCTGCTGTTTTGCCACAAAACAGATGGAGCTTTACTAAGGTGTTCACAAAAGTTCTAGGGATGACTTTAACGGATGAGATCAGGGGAGAATTTAGCACTCAGATGGCTCGAAGCTGTCCTATGAAATTCTAAGCAGAATTTTCACTCTGGTGATTGAAACTCTCTTGAGAATGGAGACTCTGAATGTGGAATTCAGAGAAAAGTCTGCTGCTTTTATAGTAACATGATGTAGTTGAACACAGTAGTTAATTCACACCAATGTTTTCTGCGTGCTACTTGGGCTATAGGAAGAGAATCGGACTGTGCCAATCCAGGTAGAAATTTTCTGTTGGGTAAATATAAATTCTCCTTTGATGTAGAGCATAGCCTAAGGCTAGTGGTGAAGTGTATTTGAGGGGTTTAGTCTTTTATTCAGACAAACAGAAAATTTAATAACTATGGTATGAATTTACAAAGAATTGAGTAAAATAATATTTAATTCCACTAAGTGATCTTTTTTTCTGTAGGAAAGGTTTGGGATTTTTACTAAAATCCTTGCATAAGCTTTAGAAAATTCAGCAGCCTATTAATTCTGAAGTAAATTTTATTGATGTAGCCTAATAACTCTTATTCTGGTTAGTCTTAGCTGTTTCATGCTTTGAAAATCTCCTCACACTAGCATTTGGGCAGGAGTTAAGTCATATCTGTCTTTCTGGAATACGTTTTTTGCAATAGGAATATACACAATACAAGTGCAATAGAACACAGACCTAGCAATAACAACAAAAAATAGCACGCCTGGTTTAAAACCAGAAGTTCATTTTACTATAGATTTTCCCTGTTTATATACAGATAAAATGTTGGAGGTTAAACTTGCTTTCTAGTTCAAGTATGATATACTGCTCCATACAGACCATTGTGTATTAAACTCGTCCATGTGCCGTACACTAGTCAATGCTCACATATGTGTATGCAGGTAACATACACGGTTCTGAGTCTTGCCCAGACTCTGATATTTTCATCGAGAGAAACCAAGCTGAGTCAAGATCCTCATTTCAAGCTTTGGAAATCTTTTGCTGTCTTTGAATAAAATGCATGAGTCTGTCAGCTCCTCATCACTTGAAGTATTTTTCTTCTTCTCAGTTGGTTTCTTGCAGAGAGGCTTGTGAGCCCATGTCTTATGTCTCAGTAAATGTTCTGTGAAATTAGAGTTTAGTAAGTTCATAGTTTGCTTTGTCCATTTCAATGTGTTCGGGTAATGAGAATGAGACACGTGATGCTGTTCATCAGCCTGCATTGGGAAAATGTTGTGAAGCAGAACGGCTGTGGCAGATGAGAAAATAGCTGTCCGTAGATGTAAAATGAGAGGTAAACTAACTGGCAATGTTGGTTAAGTGAGGGGAAAAACCTTTGGAAATACATCAAGAGTTTGGGTGATAAGTGACTTTGAGCAAGAAAGGAAGATTTTGTGCTGAACTTCCCTTGCCTGGATTTAGCTTGTAGGGCTGACCGCAGCTGACGAGGAGTTCCTACGGTGCATTTCCATCTTGGTTATGTGTCCTATCCTTAGTTGCAACATTTAGGGTCAGGATTTTAGTCTTCAGTGGTACATGGTATTCATTCAAGCTCTGCATCTCAAGTACGGAGTGAGGTGGTGACTTATCAGTGGAGGCTGGATGTGGCTGAAGTATTTCTGGAATCGTAAGTATGTTAGCCTGCTTGTGAAGAAAGCTTTAAAACGTCGGTCTCTGCAAAATCCTGATCAGATAGATGTGAATTTGTTTTAACAGACTGATTAAATAACCTCTGTTGCTTTGAAAATTTAAAGTAGCTTCAGCATTTTTTTCCTTGAACTGCAAGATGTGTAGTGTTAGAAGTGTTAGAATATTGGTTATTAACAGAGCTATCTTGTTTTTATAAATGTTCTCAAAGATAGATGTGAAAATGGGGGAAAAATATTTATATAGATGATTAAAAAAGCACTGTTCTCTCACGGAACCTGTTCTTACTGTTAAGATGTGAGCTAGAAGGCTTTATGTCTTTCAGTTGGGTATTTATTATCTCTGCTATTTCCTTTGGAAGTGTTGTTTATCCTGACTTTGACTTTTTTGTACTATTTATTATTTTTTCTAATGTTTATTTTGGACTCTGAGATATAAAGCTTGCACTGACTGTGCCACAGACGTGCTGTGTCAAAGGTGCAGTTACTACAGAATCTCACTTCTGGATTGGGAAATGTGCAATGTTTATTTTGACTGACTAATTTTTAAGTAATCTGTGGCCACATAAACTTACTACTTTACTTCATATCATTTGGGGTGAAATGGTTTGCCCATGTCTATTATATGAATTTTACAGAATACACATATAAACCTGTGTGAAAGTGATTCTGTGTACAAGATGTTGCTTGCTTTGTCCGATACCTTTTTTTTTTTCCCCAGTGACTTTTAAATTTTAATTTCATCTGCTGGAAGAATACATTGGCAATCACTGCAGTTTTAGATACAGGCTGTATGATAAAAAGCCCTCTTAGCTTGCTGCAAAATGAGATTATGCAGAGAAGTAGAAAAGTAAATATAAACTTAAAAAGGGGATGAGATTAAATCTCTGCTTTGCACTTAGTCATTTTAGGAGGAGAGCTGCTCATCAGCTTTACTTCAGGCTGGGTTTATGCTATTAGTGAACTTGTGATGCAGGTGGCTTCAGTCAGTCTTTAAATAGAAAAGAGCATACAGCTGTTTGTTGTTGGTTTTTTTCCTTATCCTAAAAAGGCAGACAGTGTTTAAAGCCTGGCTCTGCAGCTTCTCTCTTGTTTGCAGAATTGTGAGAGTTAAAGATAAGAATGAATTTTGTCAATGTCACTTATCAGTGCCCCACACTTTTGTGTGACCCACACTTAGCCTATATGCCCTTTTTAAATAGCTGAGAGATGGTATTTGTGCTGAAGTTGGAAGTATTGGGATAAACTGCACGAGTCATGCAATGAAATCTTTCTTCTTTCAAACGAACAATGAGGATAAATGAGCTTATCCTATTAAGAGTTGAGCAAATGCTTACAGTTGTGTAGAAAAATGACTTGTACTCAAAGCCAACAAAGCAGTGCAGAGCTGGGTGTGAAACAGTGGCATCCAGGGGTGGCTGAAGTGGAGAACAGTAAGTTAATGACCATTCCTCAGAGGTGAGCAAGGATGTGGAGCCATGTAATGTAAATATTCTGAATACTTGCTGTTGGAAACCTATGTATGTTTTTCTTCTGGGCTTTTTAAAATCCAGTTAGCCAAATAACCCAAACAATTTTCTTGTAGTTACTTAGGCAGGAAGCCAGCTGTTAAATTTGTCTATATTAACTATCTGAGAATTCAGAAGAATAAATACTCTATGTGCTTTTCATTCTCTTGAAGTACAAAGCATGTTAAAAATGAAGTCTCTGTGTTAAGTTAGCCTTTCTTTTGTCTATAGATCAACACTTTCTAATTGAAAAACTGTCTCATTGCAGGACAATTAATTTAGCTGTTGAAAGCAAATCAGTGATAATTGTAACCTTCAAACAGAAGTGCCTGATTAAATGTAATTATTTTGTGTGTAAAGATGCAGAAACTTTGGCTGATTATGGAGAGCAGAAAAAAGTTAAGTGTATTTGGCCTAGACTATTTTTAAAGCTCTTTGTTTGGTGCATCTTCCTTTCCTGCACAA
Organism: Loriculus beryllinus; assembly: GCA_039877255.1. Taxonomy (NCBI): domain Eukaryota; kingdom Metazoa; phylum Chordata; class Aves; order Psittaciformes; family Psittacidae; genus Loriculus; species Loriculus beryllinus. The sequence continues at coordinate 6,821 of JBCJKH010019844.1, forward strand.
AAGCTGCTACTTCTGGGAGCTTTTGGCTTCATAAAAATCTTTCCCAAATAAAGAGAGTGGAGAGATTTATTTGGAAGGTAAATGTGGAGCTCAAGGTATTGATTTTTGCATGCTCCAGAGTCTGTCTCGGGATGGGATGTGTTTGTTCCTCCTCTTCATGTCTGGGAGGGGAAGGAATGAAAACCAAGTCTCAAAGCCTGACTTTGGCCTTTGAGAAGTTGTCACAAAATTTCAACCTTACCAGAATTGCTAAAAAGGGGCTGGCTGACCCCAGCAAGCCCAGCTGTTACTTTTGGCTGCCTACTCACAGGTAGTAACTGCAGCTACTTGCTTAATACAGGGCAGCTGTGTAACCTACATGTAAAGTTGAAGTCAGAAGTGTGCTGCAGTTTATAAGCTGCAGAATGCAGACACACCAGGAATCCTTTTTCAAATGTAAGAAATAAAATGAAATATAGAACTGATAAACTGCAGATGCAATAGATTTTAATTCTCAAAGATTTATTAGGTGAACAGGGAAGTAGTTGAGCAAACTTCGTAACGTAATACCTGTTAAGCTAAATAAAGCTTCTTGGTTTAGGTATGGGTAATTTCTACAAATAAACAACTGTTTTGCTTTTCAGCAAGAGGTGAGGTCATTTAAATAGTTAAACCACTTTTTGGTTTTTTGCCATGGAAGATTGCTCCTGCTCCTTGTGTCGTACCCTTGCGGGTGTATCCACCAGGATCTCATTCTGTTAGCAGAAAGAGCACACTGCCCATTAGAGTGCTGCTGTCCGTTCTTCCTGTGAGCTGGAGGAGTTGCTGGACACAACTGAACATCATTCAGTTTGAGAAGCTTACAGATCCCCTAGCAGATACACCGTGGAGAGGATGGAGCGAGTTGCACAGATTGGAAATGATGCTTTGCTTGATTGTTTTCTCACAGCAGAGCTCTAAATGTGTGGAGGTTTATTGAATTGCTTTAGGTTGGGGGGTCCTTTTGAATCCTCAAAGCTTGTGTTATCTGGAGGTATGTAGGCAAGCAGAGTTTTATCAGTGATTTTTTCAGTACAGGTAGCATTTGGGAGATTAATATCCATTATATGATTTTCTGAAATAAGCAGCTAGTTGCTCTGGGCTTTTTTTTTGTTCCTGTTTCTGTTTTTATTCTTTTTGGGGTTTATTTTTGTGAGAAAATTCCATTTTCTCTTTGATTTTGTACTCGCTTCCATGCAGACTCGTAGCTGCTGGTGTACAGAGCTACACAGACAAGTCCCATTAAGAAGATTGGGACCTCTCTGTATAACCTCACACCAACTGAAATGGAAACCAACCACTTTAGCTAATTGTATTCAATTGATGTTGGTTGTTGGGTTATATGACACCTGAAACAGTGATGTATAAAACCTCCTTGTCCTTGAATAAGCGCAAAGAGCAATTTCTAGTGGTAACTGTATCAGCAAATTTATTTACTATTATCAGGCAATAGGTATATTTTTTATTGAGTTTGCATTTTACTGATTTTTTTTTTTTTTTGCTGTGAATCTGTCAAAAACTGTTTGTGCTATTTGACAGCTCTGAATTGTCAAGTCAGATATATGTTGGGAATAGCACATTTTTACACTTCTAAATATTTATGTGAAGCTACCTGTTGTTGTTTCTATAAATACAAATGCTATAGAACCCAATTCAGTAATAAGATTAGTTTTCAGATGTTCCGAAAGATGTTGCAGAGTCAGTTCAACCATAATGAAAAATCTCCCATTCATACAAGTTCCTAGTGAAAATTAAACCTGACACTAATTCAAAGATGAACTGATATGTGGGTTGGAGTTGAGAGAAAGTCCCCTTGAAAAAATAGGTAGTAAGAATCTGGCTTTGAACAAAAAACTAGCTTGCATTTAGGACATAGATGGGGCTGGGAACTTGGCATTGTCTGAATTCAGCACTTGTTTGTAATGAAATTTGTGATTCCACTTAACTCTAATATTTGTTAGTTTGTTTGTTTCACAAATAGAACCATTTGATAACATGATCCTACTTCTTTGTTGGTTTATAGAATCTTCCTGTAAATTGAGATGTTGGTTCTGGTTCCTCTTCTTTGCAGACAAACCAAATCTTTTTTTTTCTTTTCCTTTTTTTTTTTTTTCTTTTTCCCCCAAAAATATCAGTCAAGACTTTATTAAGTATTTTAGATCAGAAAAGTGAAAACTGACCTTCTTCAGGCAATGAGATCTAGAAATACAGCATAGGATTTAGGAAGCCTGGGTATGCAGAAGGTGGTGCTTTCCTACAGCAGAAAGTTGTGTGTCGACACTTTTTTCCATGTGCTGGAAGTTCTGGTGTTCAGACGTGCAGAACAGGACTTGAAGTCATTTCTGTGTTGAACTATTGCTTGGCTTCTTGCTGAGTGAACTGATACTCCATATGTATGAATAGTTTCAATAACTGCTCTTTCTTCCCTCAGAGGACTGTGAATGTGATACTGTCATTTGCTGCCTTTGAAATTTGAATTCTAATTGAATGACCAAAAATATATAAATACTTTGTGCCATTTTTCGCTGCGCTCTAGGCTATGTGTGAACTGCAGCAGAGAGCGAAAGGTAAGGGAGAAAATGATTCCTGGATGAATTATATTAGATCCATTCCCATCCTTTTAAAATGAAAGTTAGTAATATGAAAAAGGCTGTTCCCAAAGGTTCATGAGGAATAATGCGATAGGAACAGCAGTGCTGGTGACGTGGCTTAGCCAGTATTGTGTTTAGAGCAGGCAATTCAAATAAATAAATGAAAAACCCCAACCATACACACACACACAAAAACCCCAAATCAAAACAAAGCCCCTCATCAAATCACAAAATCCCACAAGGAAGAAGAATCTCTGCATAGCTCTCTTTCATCCAAGGCCTGTGCTGCCTATACCTTCCTAACCTTTTTTTTTTAATCTCACATATTACAGTTATAGATGCTGTGATTTAAGAACACTTTAAAGAATCAGTATACTGGTTACTTTTCCAATATCCAATACAAATTTATGGTCATTAACTGAGCTATGAGAGAGTAAATATAGATGACAAAATTTCATCTTTTCCTGTTCTCCCTTTTCTAAGAGTCCTGCAATTTAACTCTGAAGATTCTGAATCTTGGTGGAGTTTTAAAAGGAATGGAAATTCTATGTTTGTGACTACTTGCAAACAGATGTTGAAAACATCAAACTTGTGCATGTGGATTTGTCCAACAGCAAATCGTCTTCAACAATTTAGTGGAACCCAGCTACGTACAGCTTTACAAATCTATTCAAATACAGTTGACAGTTAACTCCATGACGTGAGATCTCACTTGGTTTCTCTTATATTTTGTATTACACAGCACATGATGGGTTGCTTTTCTTGCCAGCTATCACATACACTGTCCAAAGACAAAGGATAAATACTGAGTAAGTAAAATGAACACAAATGAGTGGTGTTGCCTCTGTATCGTGGAGACATGGCAGAACTGGAAGAAGAGTTTGTCTCCCATCCAGAGTTTAGTGTCTGCTTTTCAAGACTGCTTATTTGTAATGACTGTCATAGGAACTGCTTCTGACATAATCTTTGATTAACTAATTTTAATCATAAAAGCAGAGTAAGAGAATATTTGACACACAGGATGTTGTAAATTGTCTTTAAAGAAATAGCAATAGACTCTGTAGCTTCCAACTACTTAAAATCTTAAGAATGAGGTATTGTTTTGTGCTGGTTTTGGAAAGAAAAACTGTTACTCCCTTTTAGGCTTTTTAATGTTATAGTGTAATAACAGCTACTGAAGGAAAACAATCCTTCAGGGTTTACTAACAGCTGTTGTCATTGTCTTGGATCCACCATGACTTGCTTGTAGCCATGATCTCTTTGATTTTCTTTGCTGAAGCATTGTAAGGATGTCACCTCAGATGAGCCGTGATTGTCTTGAAATGGTTTTTTAGTATGAATTATTGGAAATAAAATAATTGACTTGGCACCACAGTTTGCATGCTGACATGCTCTTTTTAATGGAAAAAGAGGCATATTTAAAAAAAATCCCAAACCAGCAACTGCCTTTTTTCTCCCCCCACCCCACCCCAAACCAAACCAAAGCCTACAGACAGTGGACCCTTATGCTACAGTTTTTGTATTTCTAGTTAGGCTAATTAGATTTTATATATAATATTTTTTAAGAGAAATGCCCAAGTTGAGAATTAAGAGGCTAGGAAGAATTCCAGAAACTGACTGGATATGAAGGCACCATAAAAGCTGTACCTAATATTGATATATGGTTTCATAATGTGCAGGAAGCGTGTCATTTCACTCAGTGCTATAAAATCACTGATATAATGCATTTCGCTCACTGTAGCATGGCAAATCAAATAACAGTCTGACAAGATCTGTTTCTTCATTGCTTTTCAGAGATGAAATAGTTTGTATTCAAGGGTGTGTAAGAAGAATACTTAAAAAATACTTGGAGATGAGAATTAATTGTAGTAAAGAAGTTAAAGTGTTTAATTTTTAAGGGAGTATTTGCTGCGTATAGTTCAATAACTTAATGTTTTCCATATTCTCTGTTCAGAAAAAGAAAAAACAGACTGTGTGTTCTTAAGCAGTTTCTTGACAAGAGCTAGTCCCATTTCTGTCATTAACGAAGGATAATGTCTGGAGTGGCATATGTCCAGAAAAAACAATCCACTATAAAGGCATATTTACTTCAGTCAGAGAATTTGAGCTGTGGTTAAAATATCAATATTAGCTTAAGAAAGTATTTGGCAGAGAGTGAATCCAAAACACAACCAGTTACCTTACTTTGCGTGTGTTTATGTGCTTTTCAGTGGTCGTCACAAAGTCACTTTTAAGCAGATGGATATATCTTAATCTCTTCAGTCTGCAAATACTATGTGCAGCTCTAAAGAAGAGGTTTCTTAACCATTATTTCTGCAAAGCCCTGGCGTGTACTGTGTGAATTGTACCCACTTAGAATGCAGAGGTTTGTACTGCCGCTGAAAGTGGTTTATGGGGAAGCCCGGTGAGTGAGCAGGAAGCTGACTTTCATGGATCTAACAGTACGTGGTTTACCAGTTCCTTCCTGTAATATGAAATCATTTGAGCAAGCTGTATCTAGTGGTATCCCGTTTCACTTTCTGACCACTGGTGGCTCTCTGTAACACTCCTCATTGATGATCATTGGTTTCCTGTAAATTCTGGGCTATAACATCTGTGTCTGAACTGTTTTCTGGAAGAATTCCTTCCCTTTTATTATTGGAACCAGTTTTCAGCTATCAACACTCCTTCATACCCTTCTCCCATGTAGATGTTTAAAAATGAGAATGAATGCAGTCTTGAAGTGGGAAGCTTAAGAACCTTTATGGATTATTAAAAATATCTGAATATATATGGGGCTAAAGTATTGATCAGATAGGAAGCCTTATTTCTAATGGCTCCCGTGGGAATTCTGGAGGGGAACAGTACTCTGGATTCAGTTAAATCATGTTCACCATCAGCACTGCTCATTTTCTATAGATGTATTTTGAATGATTTAAATATTTTAGTCAGGTTTTACCTTAGTTTCTCAGCTACAAGAGCATTTACACATCTTCCGTTACTGTGGAGTTGAAGTAATTACTTTGTGTTCAGCAATCAAAACATTTTCTGTCTTGTACAGAAACTGACTGTTCTGACACATCCTTTGCTATTTCCTAATTAGAATTTCATGAAATACAGAAAATTTCCCTTGTTTATGTGATCTGATACAGACAATATAAGAGCAAGGGGAAAGGTTTTATTGCTGCAGGATGCTTAAGTGTCACGTGTGCCTTGTCACTTTGTAATTCTTGAGAGTTGATTCTGTGGAGACAAATCAGGAAAGGTTAATCTTTTCCTAAATGAGATTAAGGGTGGGTAGCAACATGATTCAGATTCTGAATATAATTAGTGATAAATGCAGAAAATGCAGGATTTCTTGCTTTGACTGTGATGAAGAACCAAGATTATTTTTGAAGTAGGATCAATGCAAATTTTGGAATATATTCTGATACAAAAATGCTTCGAGTAAAGCTAAAACCAGGTTAACAGTAGCTTGGTCGTATTTTGCCATAATAAACAACATTTCCATGTTGTAGGGGTAGATCTTGAAGCTTGGCTTGTGGGTTTGCTTGTCTGAATCCTCACCCATGAGGACTTGCGGGGTTTTTTTTCTTGAGTAAGGATTTCAGATACTGTGTATTTCAAGACCATTAGCACTTAGTGCACCCTCTATAAGGATGCTTACTAGAAGTATTTAATATTAATTACAGTTATTAGTGTGAAATAATTTCAGTTTAAACATTGAAGAGCTTAGTTCTTAAGTGGCTTGAAGGAAGGGGAGTTTTAATAATGCAAGAAGGGGGATATTTGGAAAATATCATCACCACAAGATTTGCCTTTATATTTTCCACCTCTGCATAGAGAAGTACCTAAATCTCTTCAGTGCAAAAGGTTTTGGGTAATCCAATAAAACTATTAATTCATCAAAGTCAGAATTTTATTTGCCTATTTTCATATAGTGTGACCTCTTTTTAGGTCATCCTAGTAAGTGGGCACACATTGCAGTGTCATCTTCTCGTGATAAATATTCTGTGATAAATCGCTCTGGCATTTTCTAGATTCATTCTTCTCAACGTATTTTGAAAGGTTTTGTATTTGTAACAAACATCCTCTCTCAGAAACTGATAATAAAGATCTGTAATAAGTAGGAATTAAAAATGTCAATTTGTTTGAACAGCTTGTGTTGTTTTAGCACGAATAGTTTGGTGAGCACACAAGGCTCCAGGTCCGTCTGAATGGCACTAAATCATGCCAAACTAATTATATTCTTTCTTTATGTAACCTGACATTTAATTACACAAATGAAGTTGTATGTGCACGCCTCACCCCATGAGTGCATGACATATAGCTTTCTCTCCTTTAGCTGTTTTTCACCTGCTTTATCTTGTCATCAGTTTTCTATTTGCAATAAAAATATATTTCCACGTCAGCTTTTACCTGTGAAGTTGGTGTCAATGCAAATGATAAACAGTGTAAACAGCTGATACAGATGCCAGGTTTGTTATTATTCTTAAGAGCTTATGTATCAGTCTTAACTGATAGAGTTGAATTCTTTTCAATAAATTATGATTTGACCTTTTTTGTTCTCCATGGAAACCATCCTTTTATTGATGCTACTGTTCTCCAGCAGCTCTTACATGTATCTTAATCTATCAGCAGATATTAAACAAAAAATAATCCTACATAAACATCTCCCACATGCACACCTTACCCCCACTATTTATATATTGTGTTCTAAGTTGTATTTTCAGGTTTAAAAATCTTGAGGAAGCATTAAAATATAAATGGTAACTATCTCAGCTGAAACCTTTATCTAAACCATGGACTGGTCATCTAGGTCATGCTTGCCTGGAAAGGGTGAACCAGATGATCCTTGAGGTCCCTCCCAGCCTGGGATATAATGATTCTGTGCTGGAACAGAGCAGTTGGCTAGCACAGGATTCCTGTGGCTGAGAAACCTGGTTGCTTTGGGGTCCAGGCATGTGAAAGATGATGTGTTCTGTTGCCTGAAGGGCTGGCACTGCATGCTCACAATAAAAGATGGAAGGTATGATTCTTTACAGCTTGACACCAGTAGCTTTAGAACTGCTTGTTGGACCTTGCTGTTGTGTGGGGTTCTGTGTAGATAGTAGCTTGGTACCTACGCAGGCAGGTAACGAATGAATGGTCCAGGGCATCCTTGCCAGGGCACTGTATAAAATGCACATGCAAAACACTGTTTTCATTATGGGTTTTTCTTAAAGCTAAAAGAAAAGGTAGTGCTGAGACAATTTTCATTTTCTCAGACAACTGCTGTCTTCAAGCATTTTTCTGCTCAGAGTATGGTGGGGCTGATCCATGCCATGCTCTAGAGGCGTCCTCCCCATGCAGAGAGCCCAGTTGGGATGCAGCCAGGGGCTCTGCTGGAGGACACTTCTATGCAGTCCTGAGAGTGGGTGGGAATTGTTTTTCCACTACCTTTTCCTAAAGACTCAAAGTAATTTTAAAGCCAAAAAGTGTCACAGCATAGAAAAAAAATAGTAAATTTCCTAAGTTTAAGACATGAAAGACTTAAGTGTGTTAAAATATAACCGGATTATCAGAGGACCAGCTTAAACATTTAAAACTTTACATGTTGCATACAGTTTTGAACCATAGTAATCTCTGGGTGGAAAAGCTCTCAGGAATTGAAAGCATTTCATTTTTGTTGTTATGTAGCATTTTCCTTTGCAATGTTAAATTTCAGATTACATATTCAAGCTGAACAAAGCTGTAAAGTGTATCTGGAGATCTGGGTGGCATATGAAGTTCTGTGTTTCCACCTGAAGTAATTCTACAGCATGATCACAACCTTGTCAGATAAGTTTTTCCAGACTCACTGATTAGATACTTTGCCTTTGTCTTTCTGGATGATGTTGCATGGTTTTGGAAATGTATCAGACTCTCTTGCAGTCTTTAAACTACTTTCATGTGCAAAGATGATTTGTTGTATATTGTGAAGTTACTCAGAGGATAAACTTAGTATTTTTTGTTAGATACTCATGCTTAAGCTTCTGATGTTCTCTTAACTTTGTGCTAGAGTTGAAGTTTTGGGTGACATAATTGATAGAGGATATATATACTTGCATGTCTTCAGGCTTGCATGGTGTGAGCAACTTGCTGTTCCAGTGTAACTCTCCTTTCCCTGACTACATAGAAGTTAACACCTGAAGTCTGACCTTTAATTGCCATGCAAACTAGGTAAAACAAGTGCCTGATTTTCATAGTGCGTGTTACTCTGCTATTGAAAGCAGAGTAATTTCTCCTCTATTGTGGTAATTTGATATCACTGTCAAAGGAATTCTAAAACTCATGTTTAGGAGAAAATAGTCCTGCTTCAGGTTTCTGCTGTTGGAGGCTATAGGGAGAGGAGTAGGTTTTTTCCAAATGGTAGTTCATCACGGAGAGAAGAACGTGAATGAGGCCTGAACCTTTGGTCTGATCAGTTGGCCTGTTAGTTTGGAAACAAACAAGTAATAGAATTGTCACAGGATCATGGTTGTGAGTCAGCATTTCAACACATTATTAGTTATGAGATGCTGGCCCAAAGCAGAGCTGTAGCATTAAGGCTGCTGCTGTAGGGCACCAGCAGTTGGTTGCAAAGAAATGAAAGCAGTACCTGCAATTTGGATAAAGGCTGAAACATTTTAGTCTACTTTAAGCATTCTTCTATTTCAGAGTGAAGCTTTTGATATACAAGCTCTTCTATTCAGAATAATTCTATTTGTGGTCGTTCTGGGGCAAAATATAAGAGATTTTGTTTTTTTAAATGCTGCAGTAAAATTACCATTTTTCCTTTTTGTCTGTGGACTTCAAAGAAATAAAGTACTGTCTGATCTCGTATCTCTATTGGGTCACTGAGTACTTTGGCCAAATGTAGTTTTGAAAGACTCTGCTATATTATGTAAATAGCTGAGTGGTTTTTAAGCTTTTTATTTTCGTAGATTCAAGATCTTTTACATTTTGGGAGCACTTTTGCGCTCTCAAATGTGAAAAGCCTGGAAACCATTCATGTCAAAAGTCAGTTGTCATTAGCAACTTAGATAATAACTTGAAATATGACAGCAAAACTCAAGCAAAATAATTATGTGCATGGTGAGTTTAATTTGTAACACGCAGTGATTGCAGCACCTCAACCTGATACACAGGGATCTGGTCGTTGAGCTGCCTGCTTTCATGTTTGCCATTGTCTTGACGTAGGTGTAAAAGACCGTGAAGCCTTTTTGAGCTCTGCTGATTGGACTGAAGTTCATTTGACAATAACTTACTGTGCAGCACAAAACTTGTAACACAAAACATTCAAGAAGTCCCTGAGGTACTGGTGTTGGAATGAAATATCAAAAGGCAACGATGTTTGAATAGATGTTTTTGTGTTATGTATTGAACGTGCTGAAGAAGGCAGCTGTAGCCAGAGGAACCGTTTGTAAGGGGGCCTTGAATGCAGCATATGACCCAGCAGACTACTGGTGGTGGAGTGCTTGGAGAGCAGCATGCTTGTATAGCTCTGTAGAATAAGACAGAGTTAAGTTGTAGGAAGAGCTGAAAAGTGAAGATAGCAATGTATCTTCCTGAAGAGCTGCATTGTAAAGTGAACTGTAACTTCTGGGAAGGCACGCTTTGGGCTGTGAGGAATTTGTGAAGTCAGTAAGGTGTTTGCAGGCATGAAACCTGACTTCATAGCTCTGTTTCTTCTAGATGTTACAAGGTCCTATTTCCCGTGGCTGCTGAAATTCCACAGGAAAAAAAAAGATTGTGCTAAGACCAAGGAAAAAATTGTAAATGTAAGTGGTGTTTTGCAGACAGCTATCAGGCAGGCATGAATTCAAGCCACCCACAGTCTAAGCATGGCATGTTTATTGCCCTGGGCATTGCACCAACTGTGCAACTTTTGTAGTGGACTTGTGCAAATAGTAATGATGACTTTAGTAGCTATAGCTACATCTGCAAATATCACATGTGTATGTCTTTATAATGTCTCTAATAGTACTATAAGGTGGATTAATCCCTTTTATAGCAACAAATTGACATATTTAAGCTGAAGTTTAGTGTCTTTTGTGATTGTATTGCTAGGAAGATTACTGATACTATCTTCAGTTTTTGTTCTTGTACATGACTTTCACTAAACCTGTTGCTAAGGGATCAAAGTGTAGACTATCTTTTCAAATCACAGACACTGGTAAATAATGAGAGAAGTACTGACTAACAGAGAAACAGCATAAATGTAACAAACTTAACAATCTTTTGTAAGGGATTATAAATTTCTGCAGTCTATTAAAAAATAAACAGAACCAAAACCTACAACATGTGAAAATCAATAGTACGCTAGAACTGTAATCAAATTGAGTCTCTGTGTTTTCCTTTTCTGTTGTGTGGTCTGCCCTTTTTTTGGTGGCTCCAATTAGAAGGCTTCTTTGTGCTAAAGATTGGCTAAGGGGAATTTAGATGACTAGAGCTCTTCAGTTCAAGTTACAAAACATACAAGGCTGTTCAATAATTACATTTCCTGGAGCCGCTGCCTGCAGTTGATGAAGAGGTTGATGTGGAGTGGGAAAGACTCTTGAAAACAGTGTTTTGGAAGTGTGGTAATTCAGTGCCTTCCACAGAGGAGGGGACTAGCAGAGAATTAAGTCTGTTGTCGAGATAAGAGGGGTATACTTCATTGTTTCTAAGGAAGGTATTCACAGGGTTATAAAAAGCTCACTTTTGACTTGGAAGGATCATAACCTTCTGATGTCAGGACCTTTAATTAGTATTACGAAATGAATGGAAGAAGCTAAAAAGTTCTCACAACGGTGCTGTGATACTGGGGAAATAGTGATGTTATGGCAGAGAACTGAATTAGCTGGCATAGTACAGGAGAATTTTTGTGCTTGATGTCATGTAGGACATCAGTTCTGTGCACATAACATCCTGTTCTGAAGCTAATATTGAAGGAAGGTTGTGCCAGAACCTATTTTAAACATTTGTAAAACCCCTGTATTTTTGAAGTGTACACTGTTTTATTTTTTGTGACTTTTTTTTTTTCAAGAGATTTAATGAAACTCATGAAAATATTATAGATGCTGCTGACAATGATGCTTCCTTAATTTAAAAACAACACCAGGTTACTTAGATATGTTGGAGTGGATAGAAATTTTAATGTAATTCCAACAGTAGTTAAAAATCCTATGTACGGTTGGTTTGACTAAAAATAAAAATGTTCTTTGTCTTTCAGCAGAAGGGTTGTAAGGAAGTATCTGTATGCATTAGTATAACATGAAGAATGTGGAGGTTAAACATTGTAGTGATAGAGCCTGACTTGGTGCTTAAGTGTAAAAGTGCACCTTAGTAGTAGGCACAAATTACTGCTACCACGTACTCTGAGTGGCAGGTGAAAGCAGTGAGGAGGCAGGGAGGAAAAGCATAAAGTTCTTATACCTAGTGTAGAGAGAAGTATAGAGCTGGTCAGAAGGCCAGAAGAGGTGGAGGATGCGTAGACAAAAGTGATGTAGTAAGAGAAATTGTCAAATGCGTATGAAATGAAGAATTGAAGTGACGAAAGAGGTCTAGCTAGAGCTGAGTATCTGCTTCCTTTTGTTTTAATTAGTTTAGAGGTTTTTGTGAACCAAGCAATGTTTATTTTTGTTACTTGGGTTTGTAAATGACTTGTGAACATACCTCAAGTTGGTCCAGCAAATAAACAGACCACAGGGCTCTATCGCTTTTTCTGCCACCACTTCAAAACATCTACTGCTTGTTCTTTAGATCTCCAGGACTGTAAACTAATTCAATTTGGTATCTTTCAAATATCCAGTTTCCAAAATATTTTTATTAAATGCAACGTATATTTTTCTTCTTATTATAAATTTTTATGGTTCCTTAAGTTTCAGAAATTTAAGAATACTGCATTGAATGAGACCCTAAGTTTAAATGAGGTTAGAAAGAAATGCAACTACAAAACCAAACACTTCTGCTTTGTCCTTGAGTAGTTTTTACTTTGGATGACTAGGATCATGCTATTTGAAGGTGTCATGGTTTTAGTCTGCAAATGTTTGAAGCATTTGATAACTGAAGGGGGAAGAGGATTCAGAGAACATCTTTATGTGAATGCAGCACACAGTGAAGAAGTGAATACATGTTTCAGGCTGACTTCTAAAAGCTCAGATGATACTAAAAGATACAAAATGTAACAAAATAAACCTAATCTTCTGTGAGAATTATCGCCCCTCAGGAGACATCATTCTGTGTCTGAGTGCTTTGTACTTCTGTGGTGCCTGAGACCCTGAAGTGCTATTTAACCATCTTTATTTGAATTTATGTATGTGCCATGCTTTACAATTCACCTACATCCCAGTGCACTAAACCCTAAGCTGCTGCAGCTAAATGTTTTATTGATCATGAAAAGTAAGCTGTGTGCCACAGGCAGAGACCAGTGCAGCACCAGTTTGCAAGGTCATAGAGACCTGCACGAAGTGCTGCACCATCCTTGAGCTATTTCTGTCTAGTTACAGGAAGAGGAAGAATGAAGAATAATGCAATTCTTACTTTACAGACAGGTAAACTATTCAAAACCAATGCACACTTTCTTTATGGGAGTGAGTTTATTCTGGTCACCTGACGGGAAAGAGGCCATTGTCATGCATGTGATCTCACAGCAGTGATCTACACCTTCCCTTATCCAATCACTAGTTGTGGCTAATCTGTAACAATTAAGGTGAAATAAAAATAAAGAATTAAACTAATAAAAGATAATAAGCTAAGAAGAAAATTTACAAAGGTGGGTCTAATTGGGGTTCAAGAGGAGGAAAAAGATATTGCTTCTCTTCAGGATGACTGACTGCAGTCTTAGAGCATGAGATTGCCTTTAGCCATTGTTTGAGTGTAGGCGAGCAAGTGTTGACAGCTGATTGCAGTGTTGAACATTGAACTGTATCATGTTTCCCCAGAGGGCTATTGGATGTTAAATACTTGTGTCTGGGAGCTACAAACAAATTCCTGTTCCTGTGTGAAGTTCGGTAGCAATCTCTTAGTGTACAAGAAGATTATTTAGATGTTTCTCTTTTTGATCAAATGGAAGAGTTAGCTGATTTATGTGTTTGGAGAAAAGAAGTCCTCTGTGGTGTAATCTGTTTATATGAACATGTCTCCAAATGCCTTTGTTTCTTGAAGAAGCAGGTGTTTATATTGAAATAGTTAACTCTGGGTTGCAGTCCCACTGCATGTGTTAAGGAAAATCATTAAAATAATAAAATATCCAGTTTCTGTGTTAAGTTCTTTCATGCTTTTGAGGGGCTCCTCCTGCTAGACACATTGGTGCACTGATATACTCTAAGGAACCCTGCTGTAGGCTTGAATCTTAAATGGTGAACATTAAAGTCGGTTATAAGGTTTGAGATCACAAGCGTTTTCTCATGTGGTCTCTGTTTACTCTGGATGCTTCTCTGAGGCTTTTGAGTGGTGGGAGAAAACATGCAAATCCCCATTTCTGGTTCTAGAACGACAAATAGCATGCTGCAGGAAAATTCCTTTGATAAATGTCTCTGTCATGGATTTAACTGCGCCATTTTTGGGGAATATTTTATCCTTTGAAGCTGCATGCCTAATTATATATATATATTTTATGTGCTATATAGCATTCTTCAGATTATACTCTAGATTCTGGTTTTACTTTCATTACATGGCAACATGCTTTCTCCATTTATCTTGTTAAGCACTGTTCCAGACTGTGAAGAAAGGTTGCTCATGCAAAAACTATGCTGAAATGCAAATCTGGACATATTCAGAAAGCTGCTGGATTCATTTTGCTCAAGCTTTCAGTTGATTTTAAGGTATGAAAACCTGGGCTTTTATCCAACAGGCCAGACCCATTATACCATCTGCTTTTGCAGATATTACACCTTTGTTTGGATCTCCTAGTGTGTTATATTTAAGGTATTCACAGACACTGTGGTGTGATAGGTACTGTGTTGGATGTCGTCAGTGATGAGGCAGTGGGAAAATTGACCTCAGTGAAATTGCATCTGGTGAGGTGAGATGGGGCTGCAATCCCCAAATCAAAGGATGGTTTAGTTCCTGTTTAGGATAAATGAGTAGACCTAAGTAGAAAAAGAATTTAATTTTTTTCTCTCATGGTAGGTACACTGATGCTGTTTTACAGAAAGCAAGGAATGTTTGCTAAAGAATATGTAAAATAAAGTGGTTTATGCTAAAACCAGGAAGTTGGCCTCAGACTGAAGATTCAGTTCTTCATTTAGGCTTTTTGTGGGTCCTTAGGGTATGTAGATTTCTTCTTGTTGGGCTTGCTACCTTAAAGGTTTGAATGTGGTGGCCTAGGAGGATCCAGTTTTGGATCTGTGCTCATTGGTCTGTATATTACGTATGTTTTGACTAAGAAGTTTTGCTAAGTAACTTCTCCCTTGTTTCTTTTCACTTGCCTCACAATCTCTGCACCACAATGGTGCATCTACTGCCAAATTCTCTTATAGTGCAAGGACAGTACATTTAGCCTGATTTCTCTGTATGTGGGCAAGTGGCTCACAAGGGTTCATAATAAAATGTTTTCTTCCAAGGAGATTCATACCTGGTAATATTAAACTACTTTCAAAATGTAGCTCTGGTTTATTTGTGTGCAAAATCCTCATGGAATCAGACTGCACAGCACAGATGGGAAATACATGTGCCACAGATGGGAAATTCAGAGATGAGATCCTTGAAATTTTAAGTCATTCAGTGAACAGCAGGACAAAAAGCACCAATTTCCTGAAGGTTGGTTTGCTGACTGATCAACTTGTGTCTAAGGACGCCGTTTCTTGAATTGTTGGCTTGAGAGCAAGAAGGCTGCTGGCATGCATCATCACCCTGCCTTTTGACTTCTTGTTTCTGTGAGGCTGGAGCTCTCCTGGTTTTGTTGATACACTTGATTGTGGGCCTCACTGAAGTCATCTGTGGTTTTGATAGTCTTTTGGTTCTGGAAAACAGATTCTCATATCAATGTGATTATACAAATTAAAGCTGAATCACTGTCAGTCACAGCCATACTGGCGCAGCTGAGGCAGTGCTAAACTGTGGTGCAGGGGCATGAAAAGGCAGGAGTGTTTCCTGAGCCGTGTGCTTAGAAAAGCTGGTTTTGGCAATGGGGCCACTACCTCCTCTGTGCCCGTGCAGCGTTACAAGAGTGCATGATGAGCTGCGATGGGAAACTGACTTTAATGTTCTCTTAAGAAGTTAATAATGAAGCCATACTTAATTAAGTTTGTAACACAGTGCCACAAATGGCTGTGCTGGTACAAGTGCAGGGCATTATACTATGCTAGAAGATCTGAAGCAGACTGTGGAGGGCAATGGCTAAGTCCAGCAGAATTTGCCTTGTATAATGGTCATGATCTGTCTTGATTTGTTTGACCACAGTGATTTGGCCAGGTGAAGGCCTTCAGCAGCATGAGAGATTTGACAGCAGCTACGCATGGTGCGGGGAGGCTGGCTTCCAGGTGTAGCAAGAGAGGACAACAAAAAAAGAGAAACAACTAAGAGTACCAGCTTCCCAGAATACCTACTTGCAGTCATTCTTGTCAATTAAATAAAATATATTTCAAGGAATGCAATCATAGAGATATTCTAAAATATGCTTGTGAAAAAGTCAATATATTGTCTGTTTGAATTAATATTTACCAAAATATGAGACTATTGTTTTCATTAAAGCTTTAAACTGCATGTTTTAAGTTGAAAGAAAGTGAAATACAGGCTCAAAGATGCATGAAGGGAAAAATGCTGTTAGATAGCCTTCGCAAAGAATCAGTCCTAAGCTAATGTGAAACAAACGCTTCATCAATGAGATCCCTGGGTTGAGAAGGGTAGTTTGTGGATGGTGATGTACGAACAAGCATGTCAAATGCAAGAGTGAAAGGTTTATTAACTGCATTTGGTCAGCGAACTAAAACTCACATTCTCCTGAACTGAATTTGTGCCATCTAAGTAGCAGCCAGGATTAAATGCAGCCTTACCAGGAGAGGCCCAAGGTGCCAATGCTTTGTGCATTTGTTCTTCTAGAGAAGAGAGGATTTAGCAAAATGGAGAGCACTGAAGCTGAGGCTACAAATAGTTTTGGAAGTAATGGCTATGGGTGGACAATGATTGTATCAGACACTTTTGTCAGATTTGGCAAAATTAAATACACTGTGAAACTGGCTTTACTGCACCACAACATTTTTTACTTCAGAAAGGAATGTTGATGGGCACTTCAGTATCACCACTTGGCTGTGTTTTGACATTTTTATCAGCTATCTGCTATTTGGAGGGTTGATTGCTTTCCAGTGGTGTTGCTTTTTGAAAGGTTTTTCAATATACCGCTGTATTGAAAAATGCTTTAAACTGTTTTTAAATATACTTGTATTCTAAAATTTTGGCTTATAGGGCTTTTGGAAGATCTCAAATTACACAGGTTTCACTTAAATTTCAACAGAAGTTCAATTGAAGATATTGAAATCCTTCTCTAAATGTAATTACCAACACATCTTCCCCTCTATATATGTTAGCCACCATACCTCCTCTGCCACTGACAGTGGGGATTTGGGTAAAATGTAGTGTTCCAGGGTTAAAACGCCTGTCTTTGACATGCATTTTGTGCACATTTATTCTTTTCTAACTGAACCACTATGAACCCTTTAGCAGTTAATGACTGCTAAAAAGAAGTTCCTTTAGTATTATGCATGTTAAATTATCATATTTTAACATCTACAAAAGCGTACTTTTATAATAGGAGACATTAAAGCTTTTTTTTGGGGGGGAGTGATTGATTAATTAAGAGCATCCATTGTTTTTCACGTGCAGATTTCTTTGAATCTCAGTCTATTCTCTCAACTTTGGGAAAACCAGGTCTGTTAAGTGAGTTTCAGAAACAGATTCCAGGCCTGATTTCTTCAAGTAAGGGATTGGTATGGGAGGAATGCAGTTATCCTGCATTCTGTGGCCTGGAAGCCTCATGAGGATTATATAGTCAGAGGATGCTTCCACCCCCCAACCCCCCCAGTGTTTGTGTATTTCTCATTTGTCTTTATGATTAATATTGGGAAAAGTTATTTACTTGCAGATATTAATGTATTCTGCTTTGGCACAGTGGCAGTGTTGGTTGATGCCTCATGTTTGTGGCTTGCTATGCTAATGGCATGTTTGTGTAAGTTCTCATAGCGTTATATATCTCTAAGATTTCTTTTAGTCATCTGAAGCTATGATAATGAACAAAATTTCACTAGAAGAGCCAAAATCTAAGCAGGGTCTATAGGAACTCTAGTTTCTTTGCAAAAGTGGACAATAAAAAGTTACCCAGCCTGTGCTATTGCATTTTGCAGAAATCACTTATCAAAGAAATAGGGCTTGTGTGTGTGAGACATTTGAGTCTGAAGAAAAGAAGCTCCCAAAAATAATACAGTGAGCGCTAAGGCAGTCTTGTTTTAATTTCAGTGGTTGCAGTAATAACCACGTCAAGAGAAGAAAATAGGCAGTCTGAGCTGAGCAGGGAAAATTGTGGGGTAAGACCTACATTTCTGTAATCAAAGCATGTAATAGGACTCAATTGTACACAAATTTATACTTATGACAGCCTTCATTTTACGTTCTATTTAAGAGAATCTCTGTATCTGAAAATGAGGAACAGGCTAGCTCAAAATGAAACAAACTTCAGATGGGATGCTGTTTTGTAATGCATTCCACAACCAGCCTAATCAGAAGCTATAAATCAATAGGAAACTAGGACATGCCACTAATTAGTTACTAGAATATTCTACCAATGGGCTTCGAGCAGAGACCCGTGTCAGAAGATCCCCCACTTGTTGAAGGCATCTTTTCAACTTCAATGTGTAAAGACAGATCTGTTTTTAAGAAGAAAATTTATGTAAATGGGATGAAATTTGCTTCTAGCTTGAGTAAACCAACGTACCACTAACTGAAATCAAATGTTTGTAGAAGTGTCTCTGGGATACGTCTAATCCAATCTGATTTCTATTAACTGATTTGTTTTGCAATTTAATGGCTGTCAAATTTGGCCTTGAATGTCAAAATCATATTTAGCTCGTGTCATTGCCAAGACAATCACACAAGCAGTGCTCTTGGTAAATAAAATTTGGCAGAAGGTTCACTAGTGCATGTTGTGGCTTAAACCGGCTCCAGTCTCCATTTCACACATCTGAGTGAATTCTTTAACGCATAATACCTTTTATAAAATAAGCATATTCTAGTTTGGTTCCCAGTTTCATGAAGATGGCAATGGCACCTGGAGTTCAGCTCTGTAGGATGGAGTCCCAAATACCTGCTCTACTTCAATACTTGAACACTTAAGCAGGCTTTGTGGATGCCAAATGTAAATCTAATATTGAAGAAGCTACGAAGCAAATATTCCTTTTATTTCACAACTGTTAGTTAAGTTAAATGTTGTTATTCTGTGGTATTTTAGTGTCTGCATCCAGCTGTAAATTAGGACATTTCACATGCACTGCTCTAGGGGTGATTCCTGAAGAAAATATTTTAGTCTTTCCAAACACAACTTAAGTCTTTCCAGTTTAGATATTTGCATATAAACTGCTATTGTGGTGTACATTCTTGCTGAGCTGCTTCATAAGTCTTTTCAGGTTGTTCCACAAGAACTATGATGTGCAGTCTACATAAGAAAAAATTATTCATTTGATGAAAAGAAGGATCTGCTGAATGAATGATTTTTCAGAAAGAGCAAGCATTAGGAGGACAAGTAGAAAGGTCTGTGAGAGATGAGTAATTTTAGAGTAAATTCTCCCATTTTTATTCCACTCTTATAAGTTTTGAGTTTTAGCATCTCAAATATTCCTCTGTTTCTCTGTGCTGGAGGATTTTTGTGTTGGGGAAGAAGAGAGGATGTTGCTTCCATATTTACATAATGTTTTTGTGAGATGCCAGTATCATGCAGTATAGGAGAAAGCATCTGTGAAACCTCTGGATGTCTGAGTTATATCTTTATTGTTGCTGAGTATCAGGAATATCCCAGTGGAACATGTATAGGGCACTGAAGTACTCCATGAATTCAGCTGTGTCACAAATAGGACAATTCTTAATGGAGTCTGAAACTTGTAAGTCAAGTAATTTGGTCATTGGAATTTCCACATTACAAATACATGGAGAGAGTGCTCAGAGTGCATTGAATCCTTTCAGTCTTGTCACGCAGGCTTTTAAAGGTCATGAAGTTGTCTCTTCTCATAACCTTAGGACTAGGGATTAAAAGAAGCCTCCACCTCTTCTCCCTTCCTTCCCCAATACCCCAAACCACCACCTTTGCTGCCTTTGCTGACACTAGAAGTTGGAGATACTTTCTCCTCCTGTAACTTCACGACGTGACTCATGGTTTAGGTCCATAATATTAATAGTAATTATCGGGTAGTTCTGTCATTTTAAAGGATAGACCATAAAGCAGGCATTGACCTAGAATATAGCTTGGGTATGTGTTGGTCAGTGTGTGCTGGTAGGCACATGAAGTCAGGTGAGCCATCTAAAATGCCTTAGTAGGGTAATACAAGAGGAGAGATCCCCATGGAATGCAGCCTCGCTGCTTGTTCTGAGCACTGCTCAGTTCAGCTCCAGCTTAAGCAAACAGCTTGTGCAGGGTACCTCTGGGCTTGTTTGCCTACAAGTGAGGATTCTTTGAGTGTTTTGTTCTTCTGCTTTTGATAACATGGTTCTTTAGTTTGTATAATCATTTTGCAACCCAGGCTTTTGTAAATGGATTTTATTTGTTATAATGAAGGAGACAGATGTTTCTTGTAAGAGCTTTTTGCAGTGTTATATGACATAAAACAGCAAGTTTTTTTACTTGGTGTAGTAATCCCTGAATTATTCCCTGAAATATTCTGTTTATAACTTTGTGCTCTGGTTACTTCACCAGTTGCTTGAACTCTTCATTGAGAAAACACACATTCTTGTGCTCAGGGGTTGACATAGCGCTGTTGGGAACATCTGTAGTGAATCCTGACAAACATCCTGAAGGATTTTGAACTGACACCTCGGCTATGTCGTTGGATGTTAATCACTACCCGCACAGCCCCCATCCTTGTTGATAATGTTATCCTAGAAAATGTAGGAATGTTGAGTCCCAAATTGCAAACAGGAAAGGATAAAGTATGCAGCTGTTTTTAGGGAGGAAAAAAAAGGGTTTTCGTAAATGTCTCTTACAGTATTTGACATCATTAGCTCTGAGAGAGTGATGAGGGTATTTGCAGTGTACCCCTGAAGTGCTGCTCCAGCCTCCTGCCCCCTTCCCATTGAGCCTGTTCTTCCATCATCATACCTGTTTCACAGACAGTGAGTTGAGAGCCTAAATGTGTCCTTAGAGCTGTAAGAGTTGCTTTGTACAGGACAAAGGCACTCCTAATGCAGTGAAATAACTTCTCCACCTCATTTAGCACTGATGTTTTGGGGTGGCTGAAGTTTCTCTAACTGCTTAATTGGGAGAATGTGGCTGTAAAATTGCCATATTGTTCTCTTAAGGAGTGCCAGGAGCTGTGGCTGCCAGTTGTTGTGTCAGAGGCTTAATCAGAGCTTTGAATCTCAGTTCATCTGGGAGATGTTCATTTGTTCTAGTGTCCTGTCCAGGTGGTTAGGCAAGGAACCAAGCTCCCTGTGATCAGAAACCACACTCACAAAAAGAACTGCAAGCACTGATAGTTTGTTCCCTTGATCGTTCAGTCCCCAAGCAAGGGTAGTTAGAGGCAAAGACTATTTCTGGCATAACAAGGGTGTAATTTGGAGGAATAAGCTCGCTGTATGTTCTAGTAATTTTTTTTAAATGCAGTTTGATGTTTCCCTTAAATATGACTTGAGTTCTTAAGCCCTGGCAGAAGATGAATACTATATTCTTCTAAACAACATCAGATACATATGCATCCCCAGATGTGGTAACACTGGAGTTCCTCCCAACATTTACATTTCACAAGCAAATGTAAAGAGTAGGAAGTGAAGAACATCCTCCAGTGAAAGATCCCTGACGTCCTGTAGCTAGTGAAAAAAGGAATGATCTTCAACCACTGCTTTTCACGCTCAGACTGTAGTGAATATTTGAGGCAGTGATGCTTAAAGTAACTTCTGAGGGATAAAGAAGAAAAAAGATTCCCTGAAATCCCCTACCAAACTCACAACATTGCAAGGTGTGGAGAGGTCTGTTTGGGACTGTGATTCTAAATGTAAAATATAAGAAGAAATAAAATGAATACTTAGAAATGAAGTGAGAACATGAATGATTGCACAGATTATCCATCCTATTTTCAGATTCTGTCATTGCTCCCAATATGACTGATAGATTGAAAGTATGTTGCAGAATGGACAGATAGTGTGCTATGTGTTGGTCGTTGTTTCTAGTTTCATAGTATTAATTTAAGCAGTTTAGTGTCTCTGTACTGTTCGTTTCTCTTGTGGTTCTATCACTTTTATTTATTATGTGCAGTAGCAAATCAGCAAAGGACTCAAAGAAAAATGTGTCATCCTCTGTAGAACTGTATAAATTAACCTGTGCTAATTAATTGCTGAACTTCATTTGACATATTTAGTAGGATTAAGAACTGTATTTGATACAGCTGACAGTTTTGTTTAACTAATTTGGAGAAGGGAAGATAACTTCTGGACTGATGCAGCGACATACACATAGCATATAAGTGAGCTTGGTCAGGATTGACAAGATAAGAAAGTTTAATGCATTTGATTCAGGCTGCAACACCATCAGCTTTAGAGAGACAGTGAGGCAGAAATGTTCTGTGTGACACCCCAAACTGGGTAGTCATATTTAAGTGCTTTAACTTGCAATATATTCTCATGCATTGTTGCTTGTTAGACTACAGGTGCTGAGCCCAAGTTATAAATCTTAGAAAGTTATTATGGTGAGGCGCTGCCACAGAGTGCCCAGAGAAGCTGTGGCTGCCCCATCCCTGGCAGTGTTCAAGGCCAGGTTGGATGGGGCTTGAAGCAAGCTGCTCTAGGGGAAAGTGTCCCTGCTCATGGCAGGGGTTGGAACTGGATGAGCTTTGAGGTCCCTTCCAACCCAAACCAGCCTGGGATTCTATGGTTGCAGATAAAAAGATGAAAGTTACCTTCTGCCCATTTTTAAACTTTCCTTCCAAAGAGTTGTAAGGGGTTGTCGGGAAGAAGCACTGGCTGATCTGTCAGTCTGCTTTATGGAGCAGTCTGAGTGCAGTGGGTTGGTAACTGTATGTCAGTTTGCTTGCGGCAGTCCAGGGGCTTAGGAAGGACAGAGCCTATTTCCTTACCTGCAGCCTCCCCTCAGATTGCCTGCGTGAAGCTCCTCTAAATCCTTTTTGACAGATTGCTAGGGTATGTGTTCATTTTCCATGTATGCTATCTTGCTTCACTTGACTCTAGAGCCAAAGTTGTCCAGCTAGCATTCAGCACTCCTTTTTTGCATCCTGAAGTGTAATAAAAAGGAGATTTATCATCCAGCTGAGTATTCAGTTATGGAATTTCCTATACTCAGTTACTCAGTTTTAATAAAAATTTTAAGAAAGGTTTGAACGTAAATCCTCTTGGAATGAAGGAGTGGTTTCTTGGCTCTTAGGTTCTGAAGTAAAGTTGAAGGGCCAAACTTTTGAAATAAATTAAATCAGTGAATTTTCTTTGAATTCATAGAGATGTAAAGACCTTTACTGAAATAAATTAAAGGGCAAGTCTGATCTGAACTGCCAGTCTTTGAGAGCTTTCCCAGTGCTTATCTTCACATTTTTATTGAGAAAACAGAGATCAGACCTTGAATTGTTGATTTGCCAGCACCTGTCTTCTAACACAGGTGTCTGTGAGGAATATTTCAAACCAAAACTCATCTATGTTAGCAAGAGAGTGCATTGTAATCAGCAGTGAGTGCAGTTCAGCATCCATCCTGGAATTGCTTCATGATCAGGGATCCTGTTCTCCTTCTGAATGAGAGAGCTCCAATGAGTAGCAAATATGTTAACTATGGTCCTCACTGTGGATTACAGTAGATTTAAGACATACAGGATTAGTCTGGAGCTTTTTGAAGGTCAGGAGCAAGATTCTGAGCTTCATTTCCAATTATCTATGGAGGGAGTTACCAACTGTAGGACATCCTAATTTATTTTCCTTTCCTTTTTGAAAACAACCCAGTGGTAGGGCCAGTGAGCATTTAATATTGCTTTTTTCTAGCCTTAGCTTGCACTGATCCTGCTAAGAGCAAGCAAAGAAGACAAAATATTTTCAAAATGTTTTAGTGTAAAATTTACTGTGTGGGTTTGGGTTTTGTGGAAGAATGCAACACACGATGTGCGCACATACAGTGTGCTTCTACTTACAAGAAAAAAAATCATCTTGAGGGAAGATGATTGCCCATGATAGTCCAGAGAGCTTTCCCTGAAGGAACAGAAGAGGAATGACAGAGAACATCACATCTCTGAGACATGTGCTGGCACCAATTTCTGAGGTATGTCATGTTTCATAGCAGCTGGAGTCGGGTTTGGGTTTTTTGCAGAATATTTCTCTGCTCTTTCCATCTCCTTTCTGCTTTTTTCCCTTTGCAGAAAGTGAATATAGTGAAAATTAGAATTTACTCTATTAAATTGAGTACACGATTAGGAAAAAGAAGTATGAGGGGGGTTTGCACGGGGAAAAATAATACTTTTAATAGGAGGATGGGAAGACAATTAGAATATGAGGAAGTCTAGCAGAAGGAAATCATAGAGTAGCTGAGGTTGGCATGGACCTCTGGAGATCTCATCCAACCTGCCTGCACAGAGCAGGATCAACAAGAGCAGGTTTCTTATGGCTAAGTCCAGTTGGGCTTTGAGCATCTCCAAGGATGGAGGCTTCAAAGCCTGCCTGGGCAGCCTGGTCACTTTAACCACCCTCTGGCTGGGGCTGAGTTAAAAAGGGAGGGGTATGTGGAGAACTTTAGGATGGCTTCTGTGCATTATATGAAACAAGGTTTTTAGAACCAGAAATGGCATAGGTGCCAAAAATGTGTGTGTGTGTGCGGGGGGATGTGGAAGTCCCAAGGGGCAATTCTCCTTTATTGATAGAACCCCTGCTGTAAGTGTTCAGCCTTATAGACAAAGCTGGTGTGCTTTATTGTTGCTCTGATTAAGAAAGTACAAAGTTTGTTTGTAGACCAGAATATTTATTGAATTTATTATGAAATAAAGTATAGTACAAATTCTGTCCCTTATACATGAACTAAGTGCAACTGGAAACTTAAAAAGACATTTGAATTTATCCATGGACATGAAATCTATGTGCAGGGCATTTTTACTCCAGTATTAATGGACTTAAATGCTTGAAGCTTAATGAAAGCATAGCTGCTTATAGCTTAAAACAAAATTACAAAGAACATAAATGAAAATTAGTTTAGTAGCATTTATGTATTTTTAAAGTTAATAAAAACATTAATATATTGAATTCTTTTATCCATTACTTTTCTTTTAGACATGAAAATAGCTACAAAAAGCTCTTATGTATTTTTCCCCTCATAGTGTGTCTAGTGCTACAGCAAACTCTGAAGTGTAGAGCAGTAATTCAACAACGTGGATGTTAAAGGCTGCAAAATGAATGATGGGAATTCAAAGCATTGTGTATAATAGCTGAATTAAGCACAATGTAGGGCTATGTAGTAAAACTAGTGATATTTTTGGAAAAGGATCTTGGAGAAACAGGATATGTGACAAGTTATGAAAGTCTGTCATTTCAGAATTCAGACTAGACTCTAGAATGTCATAAAAATTCTGAAGTGTCAGTTGTATCCTGCTCTGAAGACTGCACATGGGCTTATAGAGGGAGACTTTGCTTTTCCCTCATCTTTTTTCTACTGTTTACACCTGTCGGAACGAAACCAGCAAAAAACACATGGAATGTCTTCCCCTGGTGTAACTGAGCACTCCCTTCCAAAATAAATCTGAAGTGCCTTTTTTTGGGTACATTGCTTTAAGGATCTTACATAAGCAATAAAAACAGAACA